>CAUYPK010076172.1:0-15797 GCA_963574355.1 Loris lydekkerianus
AGTTAGATGATATCTCAAAGTAGTTTTGATTTGCATTTCTCTGATGATTAGAGATGATGAGCATTCTTCTTAGTAAAGTATCTCAAGAATGGAAGAAAAAGTACCCAATGTACTCACCCCTACTATGAAACTAGTTTAGGGCTTTCACATGAAAGCTGTAACCCAGTTGCGACCTGAGAATGGGGGGAAGGGGGAGAGAGTGGGGTGGGAGGGGGGAGGTAAGTAGAGGGAGGGAGACTGGTGGGATCACACCTGCGGTGCATCTTGCAAGGATATATGTGAAACTTAGTAAATGTAGAATGTAAATGTCTTGGCACAACTAAAAAACGCTAGGAAGGCTATGTAGACCGGTGTGATGAAAATGTGTCAAACGGTTTATGAAACTAGTGTATGATGCCCCATGATCATATCGATATGCACAGCTATGATTTAATAGGAAAAAAAAAAAAAAAAAGAAAGGGGCTCATTTGGATATGGAAAGACCAGGATATACCAAAGTTATTAGGAACTCTGGGCTGGGAATCTGGGGGCAAAGACCAAATATAGTTGTCCCTTGGTACTGGGGAGGATTAGTTCCAGGGTGCCTCTCCCCCATACCAAAATCTGAGACCCTTACATAAGATAGCACAGACCTGTGGTCCCCAAGCCCTGGGCGATAGACTGGTACCCATCTACAGCCTGTTAGGACCTGGGCCACACAGGAGGTGGGCAGTGGGCTAGTAAGAGGCTTCATCTGCTCTTACCATCATGCCCATCACTCGCCTCAGGGCCTGAGCTCTGCCTCCTGTCAGAGAAGCAGCAGCATTAGATTCTCATAAAAGCTTAAACCCTACTAAAAATTATGCATAAATGGGGTCTAGGTGGCATGCTCTGTATGAGAATCTAACACTTGCTAATCTGAAGTGGAGATGTAATGCACTTAAATCATCCTGAAACCAACTTCCCCACCCACCCACTGCCATGGAAAAGTTGTCTTCCATGAAACTGGGTGCAGGTGCCAAAAACATCGGGGACCCTGGCATAGACTTTGCATATAACCTATGCACATCCTCCTGTATCCTGTATTTTAAATCATCTCTAGACTACTTATAATAGCTAATACAACGTTAGTGAATGTTATATTGGTATACTGTATTTTTAAAATTTGTATTATTTTTAATAGTTATATTATTATCCTTGTTATTTGGGGTTTTCCCCTATTGTTTTTTAATATTAGGTTTCAACGCAGAACCGGCAGGTATAGGGCCAACTGTATATTTTTTTGTTATACCACAGTTTGTTGAACAGATCGCTGAGCCCCACCCCTGAGTGTCTGGTTCAGTAGGTCTGGGAAGGGGCCTGAAATATCTGCTTGAACAAGTT
This sequence comes from Loris lydekkerianus, assembly GCA_963574355.1. Lineage (NCBI taxonomy): Eukaryota > Metazoa > Chordata > Mammalia > Primates > Lorisidae > Loris > Loris lydekkerianus. The sequence continues at coordinate 1,363 of CAUYPK010076172.1, forward strand.
TCCAGGGGCTGTTCACGGTGCACTTCAGAGAGACGGCACAAGGAAAAACTCTCTTTTAAACATTGTCCTTCAGACGTCTCAGGTGTCTCCTGTCTCAGTTCTACTAGCATGTTAGTTCTGCTCAGCACATCTTCCCTCAGAGTGAGGAGGTCCTGGCCTGTGCCCCAGTGTCTGGAGAGTGTGGAGCAACGAGACGATTCATCTTGGGGCAGGGAAGACTTGGAAACATGAAGAAGGAAAGTGAGAACAGAGCCCCTGCAGCTGGACAGGTCACATCATGGTGAGGCCACGGCTGAGCCCCTGCAGCTGGACAGGTCACCTCATGGTGAGGCCGCGGCTGAGCGCCTGCAGCTGGACAGGTCACCTCATGGTGAGGCCGCGTCTGAGCGCCTGCAACTGGAGGAGCAGAATCTTTTCCTCCTGGACCTCTTGCTGGTCGCATGGGTGTGAGCACCCCGAGGCTCAGCCTGCCTGCTCCAGGCTCCCTCCATCCTGCTATTAAGGAGCCCAGCACAGCTCAGCTTTGTGGCTCCTTCCTTCACTTCCCTGGAATGAAGTGCCTTTTCCCTTCAATCCTATTTTACTTTGAGCCTTAATTAGTTTGTACATATGCGTATGTATGTAGTAACATGTTACCTGAATACTGCCTTACAGTTTCACAATTCTTCCCTTCCATACCCAAACCCATTCATACCTGCAAAAGCTCACCTTTCCTCAAACGCTCCATTACTGGGTTCAACAAGCTGCCTTGTGTCTGTGGGTTGAGCTCCCTGTTCCAAATCAGGCTGAACACCCCCAAATCTACCAGCAAGTCCGGAAGCATCACTGGCCTCTTTTGTTTCTCCTCCCACACTTGACACTTGCCTGCTGCCTTGGTGCCACCCCCAGAGTTAGATGTCTCGGCCCAGGAAAGCCTGGCCGGCCTGGAGCTCCCACCCTCCCTCTGGCTTTCACTGACCTTGAAAAGGAGGGTGGGCAAAGGATCTGAGTAAGAAACACTTCTGGGGAAGAGGAAGCATTGGGCAGTCGGTGGAATGATAAGGAGCGTTTCCTCAGGAGTCAGAGGGCCTGGGTGTGAGTTCTGGTTTGTCTCCCAGTAGCTCCATGGTTTGGAGCAAGTAAATGTCTATTTGCCTCAGTTTCCACCGATGACACCTCCCTCCCAAAGAGCCAGCACGGGGTGGTAGGTAGAGGCACGGATTCTGGGGCCGCACTGCCTGGGCTTGGATTGTGGCTCATCATTTCGTGAGCATCATATCATGGGCCTTGGACAATTCACTTAGCCACTCTGTGTCCCAGCTCCTGCAGCTGTCACCTTAGAAAGGTAACAGTAGCTGCCCCATGTGAAATGGCATCGTTTACCGGAGGCTCCTGAGTATCTAACTACATTCTCCAAGAAGACCAAATCAGATTCAAGAACAAAATGATTCCTGTGCTCCCAACACTGATGTCTAAAAAACGCTATTATGTGGGATGTTGGTGACATTTCATACACCCCGTGTGTGTGTGTGCACACACACTTGTATTTATAGTAAAAAATGTTGAATTGTAGACAACAGAAAATATAGTATTGACAGGTACTTTTATTTTCTACCAAGAAAGGCACTGAATAAAAATCAACCAAAAAATAAAAAAAAGGAAGATATAAGAGGGAGGCAGACGTAGCTTAGGACCCGCTGCGCTGGGAACGGACCTCCCAGGGCAGCGGGGAAGGGGAGGGGACACACGGTGGGAGCTCTGTGCAGGGTTGGCTGGCCAGGCTGACCCGGGGACCAGAGTTCAATGTCTTCTTTTTCTGTTTGTCAAACTCAATGTAAAACTTGGTCAAATGAAACCCTGGAAACTTTAAGAATATAAGGAGACAGAGAAAATGGGTTTGAGTCAGAATCAAGTCTGAAGGAAGTTGCCAGGTGTAGGTGGCCATGCTGAGGGGCCACGCGCCTGTCACTGTGTTAATCTGAGGAATAACTTCACGCACTTGCTGCCACATAATTTTAGATCATCTGTAAATGGGAACTGATATGCAAAGAAAAATTAGCCTGGTGAAAACCCTGCCCTTTGTTCTGAAGAGCCGGAGAATGTCTGCATTTGAGGAAATGCTTTGTTAAGAATAAATTGCTCACAATTAAGTGAAATATTTCATAAAGTTGATTGAATGGCATTAGATTCATAGGAATCATTGAAGAATTTGTTCTGAGACCCCCAAAATAATTCTGTACAAAAGATGTGAATAGAAAAAGTTTGTCAAGGCAAATGTATGACAGAATGCATCTGTACATCAGCCTTTAAATGCTTTTCCTAAACAGTCTATGTATTTGAACATGTTCAATTTGAGACAATAAATCTTATAAAGGAACTCCTTAAAAGTAGAAGGACCCCATTCTCCTCAGTAGTTAGCTTTTAAACAGAGGACATTACTGTACGGAGCCATCTGACTCTTGTCAGGCTGAAGTCCCATCACTTTCCCAGGCAGATTCTGAGTCTCTCACGGAAGCCTGCTTTTCTTGCAGTATAAAATGATTCAAATAAATTCCATGATTTTCTTAGTTCAAGCCACATATTCAGATTTGAGGTTTAAATTCTCATTCTCTTATTTGCTAGGAAAGTTTAGCATTAAACAACAGGGGTATCATCAAAAGAATCCCATACAATTAATAAGTCACTATTCTCACAGAAACTTTCCTCCCTAATGAACAAGGATGTGAATTCCACGTTTGTGGAACTGGACATGAAGAAGCTGGAGTTTGCCCCACCAGCTTCTGCAGGGTTGTTCTTACATATAGCCTCACATTCATCTATATAGAGAAGTTCTTTTTCTTAGAAAAGAGTCCATCAAGCACAAAAGTAAAATTCCAGAGCAAGGATAAGGGGAGAATGGAAGAGGGAGGACTGGCATCAGGAAAGACTTCTCTTAATCACTGGACTGGTGAAGATGAAACATTTTTTTTTCTGTGAAAACAGAAAACAAAACAAAAAGTCATATTTATAGAAATACCCATAAGAAATAGCAGCTTTGCCTGAAGATAGCAAACAAGATACATTTTACATACAGGCCCCCTGTTTAATGTACGGGGCTGCTAGAATGAGCCACCCCTATTCCTCTGTGTAAAAGTAATCGTGAAAACAGGTACTTGTTTTGGGAACTCCTTATAACTTCAAAATGGTCCCCATGTTGACCGCCAGGAAAGGGAGACCCCTCAGTGCAAATTAGGAGTGGAAAGCCCTTGAAAGCCCTCGGCGTGCCTGACTTACTTCTGTAAAATGTCCATTATTTTCCGAATCCATTTGGCTTGAGGGTTCACACACTTAATTGACTTATTCTTCATCCAGAGTCTGAGGATGAGAGTGTGAAGAGGGATGAACATAGAAACAAAGCAGTATTACATTTTAGTTAATCCTGTATATTTTATAAAAAGAAAAGTTGGGCCTGAAAATAATTATTCCTAGGTGAAGGGAAATTGAAGACTGTTTTGTATCTGGACTAGGTGATTTGCGGCTTCTTTCTGAGGAATAAGAAACCGTTTTTGGAGTGGTGTGTGCGCTGGTGGAGCTGAGTCTGAAGAGGAGAGCATCTCACGGGGCAGAGGTCAGCATTTTGTCGATAACATTTACATGAGTTGGAGAAGGACCAAATAGCTGACTGGAGGGTTGGCTCACTTCTAAAGTTATATCACACTATCTTTAAAATGCATTTGTCCCCTGTGCTTGGGAGAACAAAATAGGCGATAGAAAACTCGCTTGAGAACTTTTTTTTTGTAGTTTTTTGGCCGGGGCTGGGTTTGAACCTGCCACCTCCGGCATATGGGACCAGCACCCTACCCCTTTGAGCCACGGGCACCGCCAATTGAGAACTTTTATCTGAAAAAAATGCAATGAAATTAATGTGTTGGGGGTGTGCAGAGCTGATTGCTCTGAGTGACATTTGCATGTTGTCAAACCACCAGTTAGCAAAGCTGTCCCTGCTCTAAGAAATTCAGTAACAATGAAAGCAGCAACGATAACTAATAGCTGGTACTTATCCCATATTTACACCGTGCAGGGTGCCACTCTCAGCAGGTGACATGGGTTATCTCAGTTCATCTCACAAAAATCCCGTGCGGGAGGAACTATGATTTCTTCACCTTTTGATGAGAACTTTAGGTTTTGAGAGTTGAAATAACTTGTCCAAGTTTGTACCCAAATGCATGATACAGCAGGATTCAATGAAGTTCATCTGACTCCAGAACCCTTACTTCCAGCCACTGCTGGCCCTGAGCGTGACCAAGGCTTACCAAGTGCCAGACATAGAGTTACATACTTCCCCTGAAGTGGGGAACAGGGAGACTCTGCTCTCCACTGCTGTGACCTTGGTTTGAGAATTTTCAACAGAATGCCGTTTCTTGATGTGTTACTTATTTTAGCTATAAAATGACAAACGGAAAGGATCCATCCATCTAAATTTGAAACTCTATCTTTGTCAGCAAGTCTTAGAGGGGTCAGAGGGCATGGGGCAGTGGGGCTCTCAGGCCAACCCTCCAGGGGGCTTCTGAGCTCATGATTGAAAAAAAGATTTCTGTCCATCAGGACTCACAGAATTTTTACCCCTCACTGGTATAAGTTTCTCATAATAATCTGCAGCCTCATTTTTATATCTGGTTAAAATTCAGAAGTGCAAAATTTTATGAGAAGATACGCCACCAAATTTTATCATTTTGAAACAATTGTAGTCAAAGCAGAGAAAATTAAGATGCATTACTTTCCTTGGTGGAGTGGTGAGACCTGGGTCAGGAAAGGCATCCCATCCAGTTTTCATATAGAGGGACTGCGCCCATTTGGCTGTGTCTACACTTCCCATTCTCCGAGTTTGAGAGCAATTATTATGGTTTCATTGGAACTTTTATTGGTAAAAACATTTGTGAAGTATAATGCCTTCTTAATAAAAAATATCCATATACATTTTTTACATCCCATATTTCTTTTGTACAGGTTGAACACAACTGGTCTGAGTTCTAAAGCCTCAATATCAAAATAGAACAAACCAAAAGAAGCTGCTTACAAACATTGAAAGTGTAAAGCAGTCCCTGTACAGAGCTACAGTGAGGGCTGCCCTGAGGAAGGAGCTGTGCCTGCTGCGTCATGGTGCCATGAAGAAGAGGCTTTGGGACGGGCACACAGGGTGGCATCCTGGCTGGTGGACCTCCCAATCCCTTTCTAAAGGTGTTGAAGTCATTTGGCTCAAGCTGCTGCAAAGTACGTACCTAACCTCTATTAATAATTCTCATCTTAGTTTGGGGATCATTAGCAACATTCAAGTAAATGTCTTGCTCTTTTTTTTTTTTTTTTTGAGGTAGAGTTTCACTACGTCGTCCTCAGTAGAGTGCTGTGGCATCACAGCTCACAGCAACCTCAAACTCTTGGGCTCAAGTGATTCTCTTGCCTCAGCCTCTCAAGTAGCTGTGACTACAGGTGCCCACCACACACCCAGTTATTTTTAAAGACAGGGTCTTGCTCTGGCTCAGGCTGGTCTTGAACCTGTTAGCTCAGGCAATTCACCTACCTCGGCCAAGTACTGGGATTACAGGTGTGAGCCACCATGCCTGGATCTCAAGTAAATCTCTTTGAGATTCTTGAGTTAGAATTCCATATAGTAGAATTTGATCTGGTTTTCATTGGAAGAAAGAAATCCTATCAATTCTTCTTTTGCAACTTACATGATTTCTGTCTTTGGGCAACCGTTTCCCCGGGGAAAGACTTGAAGCTGATCGATGAAGCGTGGGCTGACAAAAGTTGAGGTCTCCTGGCTACATCTACATTTCAGTTTTGTGTTGTAGGCCTCCAGGACACCTGTAAACACAGAATCAGTCATTTTAATCCCTTTGGTGTCTAATTCATAACTGGAACCTAATTACTAATCTTTATACTACATTTGAAGATTGAAAAATTTCAAGTCAGCACTTCCACTCATCTGCCTTTAATTGCATGTCTTGATGTGTCTTGGTTTGAGAATTTTCAAATGTTTTCTACCAAAACCTTAAAAATAAAATTAGCTTTTAAAAATCATAGCACTTACTGAAATTCGTAATAGCATTTTACTGGTACTCGGGGGATTGTCCATAAAATACAATTTGAGAACAGCCTTCGTAGGGACTTATACCTCAGTCATGATAAATGCAACATAAAGTCAACTGATCATCTTTACTCCCAGCACATCAAAACCAAAGACGTGACCTGATCTTAGCTAACAGGAGCAATAACACACCATAACCGAATTCTCTCTCTTATGACCTCCCCTGCCCCCAATCTCTCTGAGAAAATGCCACGAAAGACACTTTTTTGTTTTTGTTTAATATTTTGATCTCCGTCTCAGTTGTAAATCATCACCAAACAAAAGCCAATAATAAAAATTCAAGACCCTTTTTACTCAACAACAACAGTTATTCATGCAGGATGGGTCCTGTCAATTCATGCCCATCCCATGTATTTTAATGGACTCTAGTGAAATGTCGGAGGGTTTTTAAAGAAACATTTATGCCTTCTTGATAAAAAAAATTCCATATGCATTTTTTACATCTCATTTCTTTTTTTACAGGTTGAAACAACTGGTCTGAGATCTAAAGCCTCAATATCAAAATAAAACGAATGAAAAGCAGCTGCTTACAAACATCAGAAGTGTGAGGAAACACTGAACCCTCTTCCTCCAGAATGATTACTACCATGCTTGACGAGTATTTATAAATCAAATGGCTCAAGGCTCAAGATGTTTACAATTTTGTGGGGAAAACAAGAGAAGAAAAAACTAAAATTCTGCAGAAGGTTGTATTACACCCAAGGTCTGTGCTGCATCCCGAGGACAGAAGACTTTCTAATAGCTGACTTTGCCTAGAGTGTGGGAAAGCTTCACGGAGGAGAGAAATGAGGGACCTTGACGCGTGAAAACACGTGAAGCAAAATAAAAATTAAGAGAAAACAAAAACCTCTGTGCATTTTAAGAACGAAATTTGTCATCTAAACGGGAGAAAAGTACTGCTTTCTGCACCGTCACCTATTCCTTCAGCCGCTAGGTTTTAGCTATGTACACAGACACCTCCCCATTTAGACTAGGAGGTCTGCTCCGTTGCAGAATGTGTGCACCCCAGGACCCCTGGCGTGCTGGCCACGGCTGGCATCACATCTGGCCATATCGGGTTGCATTAAGGAAGGTCACTGAAAGAGACCAGCTGAGCTCAATCATCTTTAGATCCTATAAAGCAGATCCTGTGGGTCGCGACCCCTTTGGGGGTCGAACGACCCTTTCCCAAGGGTCGCCTAATATCAGATATTTACATTACGATTCATAATAGTAGCAAAATTACAGTTATGAAGTAGCAACGAAAATAATTTCATGGTTGGGGGTCACCACAACATGAGGAACTGTATCAAAGGGCCACGGCCTTAGGAAGGTTGAGAACCACTGCAATAAAGGGTTTGATGAAAGTGGGTAGCCTGGGGAGGCAGAACAAAAAAGAAATACATGTGAAAAATTAGTTATAGAAGCAGCTAAATCCCAAAAAGCCCAGGAATATACAAGCCAAATATACAAGTCACATGAACATCAGGCTTCCAGTACCTTCTTCTTCAACAAACAGAAATCTTACCAATGTAACTGAATCCCTAAACACCTTACATTTAGAAATCTCAAAGCAACTGAGCAGTTCTCCCCCTTTCATCGGATTTCCTTCACATATTTCAGTTAGAAACAACACTGAACTGGCTGAAGACTTTCTACCCAAAGCACAGTGTAAACACAAGTGCAGGTCCTCACCCTGGACGGGACAGAGGCTGCTGACCAGCAGCAGAAGCAGCAGAGAGGCCGAGGTCAGTGTCATCCTGCCTAGAGGTGGAGTCCCGACGGCAGCTGTGAGCCCAGGCTGAGGGACTGCACTGCCAGGGAGCCCTATTTATTCACACCAGCGAGGGCCCTCCCACTGCCTCTGTCTCCTGTAGGTCAGCTGCATCATCAGTTGTAAAAGCCCCCAAATATTGCTGAGCTTGCTTTTTTTTAACTTCTCTTGCAAACTTTGTGAATTTGTTTCTATAAGCACTATAATAAAATATTTCTTGAAAATGAAAACTGTAACTGCCAGAGATGCAGGAGAAATCAGAAGGTAGGAAGAGAAGGAAAGATGCCGGCACGAGGCCGAGGCACCCTCTCAAGTGGGGGACTGTGGCTTTCCTGCGCCTGTCAGTGCAGAGTCAGCCTAGTTTCTCAGGGGCACTTCAGGGTGTGCTCCATGACATTAGGGACCTGCAGAGCTCATCGCATCCCAGCACCTGCAGGAGAGTGGGTGGTGCTCGGTAAAAGTTTGCTGGCCTGATGAATTTCTCCTGAGATGCAGGTGCTTATGCTGGCGTGGCTACTGATTCCTACCAGCTGTCATATATGATTGCTTATATAACCTAACCATTGTGGGATTCTGGGAAAGGGCAGCCTGTGTCCTGCCCTGTCCCTGGCTGTAGTATACAAGTCAGTGGGCTGAGAATGGTGTGCAGTGGAGGGAGTCACTGGAACTTCATCAGACCCTGGGCCCACATTCCAGGCCATTTGGCATAAGCATGTGTGAAGTTTGGTACCACCAAACAGTACATGGGGACAATTAACCCATGGCCTTAACTCACTTGCTACAAGCTTTTTGATTAAAAAGTAAAAGTATGTGGACAATGGCTCCTCTGGCATAGGGCACCACTGAGCTGCCCCAAAGTGGACAAGCTTGACAGACACAGTGCTATTGTTTCAAACACGGAAGAATCAGAGGTTTGGTCTGGCGGGTGTGACTTCCTAAACTCCGTGCGTGTATATGTGTGTGAACACGAGTGTTTTCCTGCTCAGCTGGAACTGTGGGTGTTTCATCCAGGTGCCCCAGGATGTGGGGGCACTGGGGAAGCCCCAGACCTTCGTGCGATGGTCAGCAGTGTCTGGACGGCAGGAATGTGGGCAGCCCACTCCACTCTGTCAGTTCCAGGTGTTAGAAAGCTCTTCCTTGTGTAGATGTGAAAGCTGCTTCCCGAGGAGTTCAGTTTTGTCCTAATTCCACCCCACATCACGACACCAAACAGCTCCAAGCAAATGCTCTTTCCAGGCAGGGTGTCAGGGCCTTCTGTGAAGCAGTTGCTGAGACGGACAGTGGAGCAAGATGTGTCCAGAGGAACTGTCAGCTCGGTGAAGTGGGGTAGAGGCAGAGCCGGACTGGGAGCTCAGCTTGTGGTACTGATCTGACAAGTCAGTGGCAACTCCACAGGGAGCCCCCGACAGGGCTGGGCAGGGGGATGTTCAGAGCCAAGGACCCCCGCAGGCTCCATCTGGACTGGGCCCCTCAGAAACAGCCTAGTGTCTGAGGGAAGCTGGAGGGGATCTGAGGGTGAACAGTGGGGGGCCGTCCACTAATTTCACTCATCCGCTGGCCCGCAATTATTTCTTCATGGAAATGTGGGTAGTGCACCTCTGGGTCACCCACTCAACAACTTTGGACAGGTTATTAATTTCTCTATACCTCATATTTACCAGTTTTCACATGAGGATAATACCAAATTGAAAAGATTGTTTGGAGAATGAAATCATCTGGTGTATGTGGAGCGTCCTACGGGGTACCTGGTGTGCAGAGTGCATTCACCTACCCATCATCAATAGATCTTACTAACGTCCTCTCCAAAACCCACACGCACACACTTCAGAAGGAAATATTAATATCTGTTTCCCTGGATCCATAACACGGTTGAAGCTCCCTTGCCATCCTGCTTTGCCTTTTTGAAGCCTGTTGCTCTTTTACACTGTTTCTCATGGCTCACGGCCGCACCAGGGCCCTCTCTGACCACGCGCCTCCTGCATGCAACACAGGAGCAGCTGTACTGCTCCAGGACGCTTCGCCAACATGAAGTAGAGGAAGCCTGTCCCCTCCTCAGTGCCGGGCATGGCTCTTCCCTTAGTGTGTCCCTGGCTGAATGACACTGCTCAGGTACTTACACTGAGATGGCAGGTGAAAACATCCCCGTTTCTTTTGGAAATGGTCATTTTCTGACACCATCTCATTCATTTCACTCTTGTGTCATCTGATCTGGAGACCCAAGTGTAAATATTTTTCACTTGCCTCTGTTATAAGTACCATATGCATCTTAGTTAGAGCAAAGATGAGTGATACTGACAGTAAGCAGAAGACTATAGAAGCAAAGGCACCTGACAGGGAGCTCTCAAGAAACCTAGGAAACTCCGAAATTAGCTTTGATTAATTAAGACCAGGTCAAGGAGCTAATCCCTAAAATCTGATTTTAGTCTCTTTCATGCTCAGAGTTCTGGATTGAGCTTAGACTGACCAAGAAAGCCTTATACCTGCCTGCCCCAAGATGGGACTAATGGTCAGGCAGCTCTCTGATAGACTATTCTAGAAGTTTTGACCTGGACACTTCATGATATCATCTATAGCCCGAGTATAAATTTCAACAATTTTTGAAGCCAAGGAAGAAAAATGTTTGAGCTGATAGCTTTAGGACCGAAACAGAAATAATCTATTTTTAAAACAGCTTTTATAGGTACTTTTGTTTAAAAACATAAAAATTTATGACTAAGTTTATGTCAAACTTGATTTTTATGGTCCGATACATAAAAACTTGGGAAAGAGAAAAAATTATGGGGTAGGTTTTTTTCCTTGATGTCAGAATCAAACCAGATTTTCTCTCCAGACCCACGAAGAGGTGGGTGGTTTAGTACCAAGGTCAAACTGTGGTCCACGGACTGGCCTCGTGGGCTTTACCTAAGAGCAAGATCAAAAATGCAGAATCTCAGGTCTCATATTCTAGCAAGGTTTCCGGGTGATCTGGATACAACTTACAGTCTGAGATGCAGGGGCTGGGTCCAGCTCAAGGGTGTTGTGGGCTGTGACATGGTGCTGCTGGATGAGCCACGTGCATCTTCAAATAATCTTCAGAGACATGTTTGGACCGGTCATCTCCTCAGAAAATCATGCACAGATACCTCAGTGAAAGCAGACAGGACACGTGTGCTCAGTGACCCTAAACGCAGAGCAGGGACAAGAATAAACCGCTCTCTCGAGGTATCACAAAGTGAAGTGTCACTAACACAGATAACGAGCCAAAATATCTGATGATCCACGCAGTCAACAGGCATTAAAGAGGGTCCACAGGAGAGTTTTTAAATCATTAAAGGAATGAAATACTTTTTCAGCAGTTTCTAATATAACAAGAGCTAAGACAAATGCCACTGTGACAACACTGAGACCACTTTCTTTCACACCATTCAACTAGAAAAGGGAAACTTACTCTATTCTGTTAACAATGTTCTACCCTGCTGGACATCGGACATCTATTTGCTTCACATACCTCTTAGCACAATAGCAAAGTGTCATTTACAACTTAGGGAGTCAGAGTGCTGGCTCTGAGATCAGACCGTCTGGGTTTACATTCCGGCTCCAATACTCATTTGCCTTGTCAACTTCCCCAAGCCACGGTTCCTCTTGTGACAATGACAATGGAACGGATGTCAGTACCACCACCTCAGAGAGTGGTGTAGGTTACATAACAGCCTTAGAAAGTGCTTTAATCTGTCCTTGGGCTAATAGAAAACACCCAAAAATGCTAGCTGATTTTTACCTGTGTGAAAACACCATAATTTGAAGTACATGAGGAAGCAATTTGGCCTAGTTTGGGAGCCAAACTCCTGACATGGGTTCTTATAAATTGTCACTTAGATTTCCAGTGAACACATGCACAGTTCCTTGAGTTTATGATTCTAGAGCTTCTCTGGTCAAACAGCTGTTTCTCTCTGCGGCCGGTCACTCACGCTTTATTTTTACCTACTTTCTTCAGAAGATATCCGTGAAGGTTTGTCTTTGTTACAATTGTACTACAGTTTTACAAAGGAGGTGTTTTATTATTTGTTATGATTTTTTAAAAATTCCTTTTTCTTTTCTTATTTTTAAAACAGCTTTACTGAGGTATACTCGATAGAATTGCAATGTGCACAATTGGATGAGTTTGGATGTATGCAAACACTGTATCTTCCGTCATATCTTCATCTTCACTGAGCTGCTGTCAACAACCTACTGTTTGCCACACAGTGGTTTTAAGACTCATACCTGCAAAAAAACAGAAAAAAAAAACATTTCTCAAAGGTAGTTAAATTTAAATCTCAAAGGTTGGTAAAAATCAATTCAAATGCAGTGAATCCCACGTAAACCTAAAATGTGCTGAAAGCTGTTACCTGTTAGGGTGGTGATTCTCCAGGAGGCAGCTAGGTGGCAGCATTACTTACCAAACAGTTTGCAGGAAGGAAGGGTCTGTCCTCAGGCACGGAGGACCCCGACCAGTTCTGAGAAGAAGGCTGCGTTGCATATTATTTCTATATTAAAATCATTTATTTGATTTATTGATTTTTTTAGAAGTTGTGTATGTTTGACATCTTTTGATTAGGCTGAAGCATTTATCAAGGAGAGGAGAAAACCCCCTAAAAATCTGAAATAATCCAACAAATTCTGGGCTAAATCCAACTTCTTGGCTCTGAGGTTGAAAATCAGATTGCACATCAGTTCTCTGGCATGTGGTCACATTGTGTCCCAGCAGGAGCTGGGTTTGAACCTTCTGTGATTGGGAAGTTTTCTGAGAAGAGTGGGACCACCACACACCAATGACTGAGCAGCGATGCTCGTGTTCTCACAGCACCGTGATCAAAGTCACCACTGACAAAGTATTCCTCTTGCGTCTTCTGTCCTGATTTTATCACGTATGTGTTTTGTCATCATCTGCTTTTTTCCATTTAGCAGATATATATGTTATAACGATGAACGGAGTCCTGGGCATTATAAGTAAAAGTCAGTGGTTTTATTTTCAAGCAAGGGCATCCTTACTGAATTTTTTTTCGAGACAGGGTCTCACTTTGTCACCCTTGGTAGAGTGCTGTGACGTCACAGCTCACAGCAACCTGAAACTCCTGGGTCCAAGCAATTCTCCTGCCTCAGCCTCCCAAGTAACTGGGACTACAGGCACCCGCCACAACACCTGGCTATTTTTCTGTTGCAGTTGTTAAGCTGGCCTGGGCTGGGTTCAACCTGCCACCCTTGGTCTATGTGGTTGACGCCTTAACCACTGTGCTACAGGTGCTGAGCCAGCCTATTGAATTTTTTTAAACTTTGGTATGTCACTCTGTTCCCTTAACATCTGCTGGTCCTGAAGTCTCAGATGCCCCAGGTGGTCCTCTCAGGCTCACACTGCTGTGCCAGTTTCTTTGTCTAAACAGCCCCCAGCCCCTCCTCTCTCTGTGCACCTTCTCCCCAGCCTGCGAATCCTCCCAGCCCTTCGTGTCCACGTGAAAGTCACACACGTCGGTGTCCTGCCACTGGTCTGCTTACTGGTCATTGCTTCATGGCAGCCTCTTAGATTCTTTCAACTGGTCATATTCCAAAACTGAACTTAATTTCCTCAAAATCTGCTGTAGCCCAAGGGTTCTCAATCTTTGTTTTAATAAATGGTGTCATTATTTATCTAGTGGCTCAAAAACCTGCTTAGAAACCAGGAAATTATCTTTAACTCCTTCATCTCTTTTAATCTCTATATCTCTTTGGTCTCCAAAAGCTGGCATTTGGAACTCCAAAAATATCCTGATGGTGTGCACTTTTCTCCAGTTTCCTGCCACCTCCTATTTCTAGCTATCATTGTCTTTTTCCCCAACTATTGCTGGGTCTTCTCCCAGCCCCTCCCTCCACTGAGCCTTCACTTCTGTTTATTCTCAGTAATAGCATTGTCTCTGAGCTAGAAATGGGACATGAGTATCTTTGATTCGAGACAGATTTCAAGATGTATTCAATGAAAACAGAGATAAGACTATTTAAATAACAGAAAGTGTCAAAAAGATGTTATGGAATCTGGAAGATGTCTCATGTGAGATTCTATACAGCTAGAAAGAGAGAAGCAATATACTAAACTTGGGGGTTATTGGGGGAGATTTTCTTAATTGCACACTAACAAGGCCCCATAGTGAACATTTCTGTGTAGGAGGCCTCTGTTATTCAAATCGTCTTATCTCTGTTTTCATCGAATACATCTCGATATCTACCTCAAATCTCTTCTCTCTCCCAGCCAAGCTAGATGAAAATTTTGACAGTAGAGGCTGGGAGCGGGTAAGCGAAGCCCAGCTTGGCTGTTTCATGCTTCCCCTTCCCTTTTCTAGGCACTGACCGGTCAGAGGGATGGGGGTGGAATGGTTCTTTCCTGGCAGGGTGGCAGTCCCCACTGGCCCTGTTACTCCCCACTGCTCCTCTGTCATCACCACAATGCAGCTGTGTGGCAGGGTGGCTCTCTCATGGGGGGGGGGGGGGGGGCCAGAGGGTTTCAAAGCACAAACAAACACACGTGCCCGGGGTGACTGGGGACGGGGCCCCCCCCGGGCCCCCGTGGTTGCGGGCAACCCCAAACCC
>CAUYPK010076175.1:0-12371 GCA_963574355.1 Loris lydekkerianus
CTCCATTCTGTTACTGAGGGATTCTACTGTGTTTCTCAGATCTTTGAGGGATGCAACTTCTTGTCTCAATGATTCAAAATCTTTGGTCATTTGCTCTTTGAATCCGTTGAATTCTTGAGATAACTTTTGGAATTCTAATTCTATCTTGTGTACTTCCAGATCCTGAATTCAATTTCTGACATCTCAGCTATTTGTTTGTGCATGGGGTCTTGTGTTGTTTCTGCACAATTGATCCTTGGGGAAGTTGATCTACTCTTGATTATTCATATTGCCAGAGTTTTTCTGTTGATTTTGCCTCATGATTGTTTTTCACCATTGCCTCTGGCCATCCTCAGAGTTGGGGAGGTGTCTCTCCAAGATTAGACCCCAGCGGGTTCACTCTATTGTTGTTGGATCTTTGTAGGGAGTGACCCTGTGTTGTTCCTCTGGGGGTGCTCTAGCTAGGGAGTTCTGGTTGTGGAAACAGCTCTGTTATGTGACACACAAAGATCCAGCAACAGGGCTGGGGGTGGTGCGCACGGTTCTGGGAGTGTCTGGCACCCAGTGACTTTGGCACAGAGACCCCAAGGCTCCAGCAGTTTCTGGCCAGGAGAAGGGCTCTGTGCAGAGGCAGGGAGTGCTCCAGAGGGCACGCAGCTACCAGAGTCCCTGGCCAGATGAACGGGCTAGTGTGGAGGCTGGGAGGACACAGGAAGGAGGACGCAGTGTTGCATGGCTCCTGCCATTCCTGGTCAGGGAATGCGGAGGCCCAGTTCCAACCCCCCTTACCCCCTACCCCCATTGATGTTGCTGACAGAACAGAACAACTTTGCAGAATTTGTTTCTGTCCCGGGTATATTCCCCTGCAGATCAGACCCTGTTTGAGTTCACAGAAACTGCGACTCTGCTTAATACTGTCCCATAAAACTTTTAAGCTTTCCTCCTTTAAAAAAATATTTCTTCTCCTCTGACTGTATATTTCTAAAACTGTCTTGGAATTCACAGATTCTTCCTTCTGCTTGATTAATTATGCTGTGATGCTTTCTATTGCATTTTTCATTTATTTCATTATATTTTTCAGTTCCAGATTTCCATTTGATTTTTTTAAAAAGTATTTTCAACGTCTTTATAAATTCTAGTTTGGATCGGTTATTGTTTTCCTGATTTTATTGAATTTTTTTCTATGTATATTCTTGAAATTCAATGAAATTTCTCAAAATAATTAATTTGAATTCATTATCAGGTAGTGAGTATATCTTTATTCTTTGGGGTCAGCTAGTGATGAAAGCTTATTGTGTCTCTGTTTTTTGTGTGTTTTTTGTTGCTTTATGTTGATGTTTGTGCATTTGAAAAAATAAAGACTTATTCTAGTCTTGCAGACTAGTTTTTTTCTGGGAAATCCCTTTACCAGTCACTTCATCCAGAGATTCTGGACCATTTGGACCACTTGGCATGGTCCAATAGCTGAAAGCAGAGGGACAGGTGCAATGGCTCAGCCCTGTAATCCTAGCACTCTGGGAGGCTTAGGTGGGTGGATTGCCTGAGCTCACAGGTTTGAGACTAGCCTGAGTCAGAGCAAGATCTCATCTCTAAAAATAGCCAGGAATTGTGGTGACACCTGTAGTCCCAGCTACTTGGGAGACTGAGGCAAGAGAATCACTTGAGCGCAAGAGTTAGAGGTTGCTGTGAGCTATGATGTCATGGTACTTTATCAGGTGACAAAGTGAGACTCTGTCTCCAAAACAAGAAAATAAAAAACAACAAATACCAAAAGCTGAAGAAAGTGTCAAAGATTTTATTTTTACTCGTTCACTAGCCTATTTTCTGCTAAGCAGCATGTAGAGATCCATACCATCTTTAAAAATCCCAGATTTTAAAATCAAATTATTTTCCTTCAATTGTACATTGTCATACAGAATAAGGTAACTTTTTATTTTCTATAAATAAAATGTCTCCATAGTTGAGATTGTCCTGCTATTCTGTTGAAGTCTCATATTTTTCTTTGAGAGCTATGGAAGTTGATAATAGCATGGAGTTGTTTTGAGAATCAAGTGTTATAACTTTGGCATACTTTGAAATGTGCTATTTAAATGTAAGATAAGGAGCTAGTCAGCTCCTGCGCTGGGAGGTTGTTTTTCAGGTTGCTGCCGCCGCTGCAGCCTAGCGTGCCCACCCTCCTGCTGCAGCCATGGCCTGCTGGCCGGGAAGCCGGTCCAATTACAGGAGCCTCTGTGACGGGGACGCGAGCCCACTGAGCCTGCCGAGCCTGCCGTCCTCCACTAGATGGAGCCTCTGACGGAAGTGCAGAGCCCTCGGGAGGCGCAGGAAGCCCGAGGACGCCCAGCAGGACTAGCGCGGCCGCGGACTGCAGGCCTGAGAGCTTTACCACTCCTGAAGGCCCCAAGCCCCGTTCTAGATGTTCAGACTGGGCAAGTGCAGTTGAGGAAGATGAGGTGAGGACCAGAGTTAACAAGGAAATGGCAAGATATAAAAGAAAATTTCTCATAAATGAATTTGGAAGGGAGAGAAAATTATCATCAGGAAGTTATGATTCAAAGGAGTCCATGTCTGCAGTCCCAGCTGATTTTGAGACAGATGAAAGTGTCCTGATGAGGAGACAGAAACAGATCAACTATGGAAAGAGCACAATTGCCTATTATCACTATATTAAAGAAGTCCCAAGACACCTTTGGCAACCTGGCGTCCATCCCAAGACGCCCAACAAGTTTAAGAAGAATAGTCATTGGTCGTGGGACCAGCAGATAAGACTCTGGAAGGTGGCACAGCATTTTTGGGATCCTCCAGCTGAAGAAGGATGTGATTTGCAGGAAATACACCCTGTAGACCTGGAATCCCCAGAAAGTGACTCTGAGCCCCAGATGAGCTCTCAGGATGACTTCCATGTCTACTCTGACACACCTACCAAGGTCAGACACGTGGACTGCCAAATGGAGGGCGAGTTTGACTTGGAAGCTTGTTTAACTGAACTGTTGAGAGACTTCTCGGCCATGAGCTAGCTGTGCCACCTGGGCCAACAGAGAAACAGGTGCCCTGGTGCCTGGTGGGAGGCCAGTGAGGCCAAGCATGTATTACACCCTTATACCTGGGTGGTTTCTTTGTTGGTAGCTCATGATCTCATGATGGATTGTTATTCCTGCCTTATTGTCATAAGAAACTTTAGTTTTATGTACCAGTGAGTGTATTTTGCATGTTTTAAATTGTTAAGCTAAATCCAAGAAAAATTGGACTTGAAGCAGTTTTGCAAAAAACTTAATTGCTTAATCTTGACCATCCAGGTTAAACTTACATATATCCTTTTAGCAGGTTTTCCACAATGTTTTAAACATTAATTTGCCACTTGTCAGGATTGTTTTGCATTTAACCATGAATTCATGGGACCAGTCTAGGGGTGGCATTCTCTGTGCCAGACACCTACGTGTCTTCATGGGACTGAGTTTTTGGCCTTTTACGAACAAGTTCAAGTGGGTTTTTTCTTCCTCTAGAGCTCTGAACAGTTACACTTATTAAATTAATGGGTTTTATATCAGTTACACAGTCTTAATTTGGTGCTTGTGAATACCACCAGGTAGGCTCTTTATCTAGAATACAACAAAATAAGGCAACTGAGGGATTTAGAACTTTTTTTGCAGTCACTTAATTTACTATGTAAAATTGCTGTAAATGATACTATGTACAGTTTTCTGCTCAAATATTCAATTGTAAACTTCTTGTTAAGACTGTTATGTTTCTTTTGCTTTTATATGCAATGATATTGCAAAAATAAAAAAGGAAACCTTCTGTAAAAAAAAAAAAATAAATGTAAGATAATATTCTGAACCATCAGATGAACTTTGTAAGTGAAACATCTGTTTGGGACATTGCATTAATATATTTCTAAAAATGTAATTTTATATATGAAGTTATGTTTTCTCCCCAAGTGCTGAGAATGTTTAGAAGAGTAAATGTTTGGATTATAATTTTGTAAGTAAAATTTTCCCTTTTGCAACTTCCTTACAGTTCTATACTTTTATAACTAAGGAATTTATATCTGTATTAGCTTATTAGTCTATTATCTTTCTAAGTTGAGAAGTAAGGAATGAACCTTATGTGCTTCATTAGGCTATTATTTTACTTTCAGTGTAACTTTAAATAGCTTTAAATATATTAAACCAGCAGATTATATTTGACCTAGCAAATACTTCAATCTTTTGGTCATTCACTCTGTTAATTTTTATTTTATTTTATTTTTTTAATTGTTGGGGATTCATTGAAGGTACAAAGAACTAGATTACATTGATTGCATTTGTTAGGTAAAGTTCCTCTTGTAACTGTGTCCTGCCGCCAAAAGGTATGTCACACTGTGACTTCCACCCCATTTCTCCTTCCCTCTTTCTGCTTTTCATGTTTGTTTTATGTTTAAGCAACTGGTAATTTCTTCAGTAGCTTTCATGTAGATTTAGTTGTTATTCTTGAGTCATGGTACCTGTTAATGAAATAACTAAATGTGTTTCTTTTACATAGCAATTATGGAAGGGTCAGCCTTGGATGAAACTACTTCAGGCAGAAATACAGCAGAATGCTATATACAAAGTAAAAAGAAAAACAGTTTCCCCCCCCGACCCTCTGAACTTTCAATATCCAGAAAATTAAATAAAAAATGCCACCAATATTATAGCAAAATTATGGAGAAGAATGATGACCTGGAATTTAAAAGACCAAAAAGTACTTGGCAAGAAAGAGAATTCCTGGATGGGGCCAAAAGCATTGATGTAGAATTCCAAGAACCATATTCAAAGAATGGCATAAACATTAAAAAACATTCAGATAAAGGTGAAATTCATGACTCAAAGTCTAAACCACAAAACTTGAAGAGTATAACAAGTGTCAATAAGTCTCTTGATAAAAGTGATATTTCTGGTATCTCAGAACTTCAGAAACCAGCTGTGAGAAGGCATTCCAGCCTCCTAAAACAGGTTTCACCTAAGGAAAAAACTGCAATTAATACTCTGGGTCAGTATCATATATGTAAGTCAGAATCCAGGTTCTTGAGTTCTTAACTCATCAAGGACATGGCAGAATGAATTATTTATTTATTTATTTTTGTAATAGAAAACCTGCTATAATTTCCAAATTCAAGGGTGACACCCTGAGGAAGTGATTTTGAGCTGAGATTAAAGTATAAGCTGATTTTTAAAAAAATAAATGAATCTTTTATTTAATGGTTATAAGTATTTCAGTTGCCAATATCCTGGGTAATCACCACATCTGATAACATAGGCCAATGGATAAATACTGTGGTTTTGATGGTAATTCCTTTCTATATGCTCCCTTTTGGGGAAGCATAACTTTTTCTGAGAAGCTTATTCAGTGATTAATTGGAGTCATTCAGGTTCCCAAGAAAGTAGAAGGTCTGCTTTCTTTTGGAATTGTTCATTTTATAATTCATTTAAACAAGTAGGTAGGTCATTGTGAAATTTTTGCCTAGAGTTTCATACTTTAAATAGATAGTACCCAAGGGTACTTCAGGTATTATCTTTTATGGATAG
Source organism: Loris lydekkerianus (assembly GCA_963574355.1). NCBI lineage: Eukaryota > Metazoa > Chordata > Mammalia > Primates > Lorisidae > Loris > Loris lydekkerianus. Next base: position 5,526 of record CAUYPK010076175.1, read on the forward strand.
GGAATATAAAAAAAAAACAACAACACTATATACATCTAGGTCTCTAAGGATTTATGATCTTTCTTAAGATGAGCAATGGCTTTTTTTTTTTTTGCAGTTTTTGGTGGGGGCCAGGCTTGAACCTACCACCCCTGGTATATGGGGCTGGCACCCTACTCCTTGAGCCATAGGTGCTGCCCAAGCAATGGCTTCTTAACCAATATATGGTTTTTCCCTTCTGTGCTATATATGGAACTTAATTAAATACTTCTTTCTGTAGTCCTTTGCTGAAGTTACTTAAATCTATTCTCTTCAGAGAAACTTACCTTTGTATTAGATTTAGTATTGAATGTAATAGTTAAAATGAGTGCTTAGTGAAAAATTAGTGATTCATACACTAATGCATAATTGAAGTAACTCAATTTAAAAAGAAATATGACCATTAAGGAGGCACAATGATGTTCATTTTTTTCTGTATGAGGTTCCTTTTCTTTCGTTTTTTTTTCCCATTTCTTTATTTTTATTTTTTGCAGTTTTTGGCTGGGGCCAGGTTTGAACCCACTACCTCTGGCATATGGGGCTGGCACTCTACTCCTTGAGCCACAGGTGCCACCTCTGTATGAGGTTTTATTATTATCCCCACCTTATAGGTAATAAGACTGAAAGTCAGGGGGTGTTTGTTTCTATTTTAGTTTTTAGTTACTTTGTTCCCAGTGTCACAAAACTGAAGAGACCCCAAGCAGGACCTGAGCCCACACTCTGGTCCCCTGATGTCCAAAGCAGCCACATCCAGTGGAAACAAGCCAATTCACTGGCAGCCTTATTTGACTGAGCACTGCTGTTTATGCCTATAGTATCCACAAAAATGTTATCTTAGTCCTGACGCTGATATTTACGAATAAAATTTAGCCCTCATTTAAAAACACATTAGCTGAGGCCATTTGGCATTCGATTACAGTGTTAATTTTTATGGAGAAGAATATACTGGCAAGGAGTAACTTTTTGGACAGAATATGCTTTTTAGAGGGAGGCCTGGTATTACCTACTCTGATCATAAGACATTCCAGCCTGTAGTTGCAGCTTTATTATGGGGTCCAGGATGTAATTTTCATATGGCAATTTGTTTTGCCACCATGCTACATCACAGGCTTGGCAATTATATTTTATTAACAGGGAAACATAAGCCATAAATCATTAGTCAAAAACAGGTTGTTAATTAGTTTGGTTAAAGCATCTGCTGCTGGTGGGGTGTGGACCACAAATTGATGTATGTCTGGGCTCACATCTTGCTCACATGACCTGTTAAAAGCAATGCTGCTAACAATTTTCACTAACACATATTTAATGAGCTAGTTTTCTTTGTGACCCTGTAAGTACGTTATCCTCATAGCAACCCTAAAAGATATTAAATTCCAAAATGGTGAAATGGCTAGCTGCAGTTCACACAATGTGAAACTTGGAGAAATTGGATGTGATTTATATTTTTGCTAATTTAGTGTTAGAACTAAAATTCATCTTATTACTGGTGTTTTGTTTTTGTCTTATATTTAATGATTATTAACATACTACTCCATTTTTAGTGTTATCTGATGTTATTAAAGCCATTGATAAAATTAAAGATGAAAATGATGATGCTGAGGATCTAAATACTTGTCTTCAAAATTTTGGAATTTACCTTTCTAAGGAAGAATTTGAGAAGATTGCAGAAGTTGATGGTAAGTGATACATTTTTAGGCAAACGAGGCTGACACTAGTTTGGAAGAAGGGTTAGTTTGCTATTTTTTTCCATCAGAATAATGATTTTATTGTTTATTAGAAAAAAGTTGATTACATTTAAACCAACACTGAAAAGCACAAAAATACTCAAGAACAACAAAATGCTCAAAAGCCCATTAACTAGAAATAACCAGTACTAATAAGTCTTTTCAGACATAGGCAAAAATGGAAACAACAAAAAAGCAGAGATTTTGTAATCTTACTATCTGAGAAGGTAGACATCAGGACAAAAGGTAAATGCAGCAAAGAATTATTTTTTATGTCAAAGCCCATACTTCACAATAAAGTTATACCAATTTTGAGTATATATGTCCTTATAACCTAGCAGCAATTTTCCTAAAGGGAAAAGATGGAAGTGGGATAGGCAACTGAATAAAATTATGGGCGAAATAAGAATGTTCATGAGTTGGTAATTGTTGACATTAGGGATACTGTATGATTATTTATTACAATATTCTTTCTATTTTGTATGTATTTTTCATAGTAAAAAATAAAAAAAGGAATAAATCTAAGTTGCATAAAACTTATGTGGAGAAAATGATAAGATTTTGTTAACACATTAAGAAAACCTAGATAAATGGGACCGTATTCCATGTCAATGGATTCAGAGACCCAAGATTGTCAATGCTATAATTAATTAATGTATCTAAAGCAATTCTAATAATTATTATTATTATTTTTTGAGATAGAGGCTCACTGTGTTGCCCTCAGTAGAATGCTGTGGCATCACAGCTCACAGCAACCTCAAACTCTTGGGCTTAAGGGATTTTCTTGCCTCAGTCTCCCAAGTAGCTGGGACTACAGGTGCCTGCCACAATGCCTGGCTATTTTTTGTTGCAGTTGTCATTGTTGTTTAGCTGGCTGGGCTGGTTTGAACCCACCAACTTTGGTGTATGTGGCTGGCGCCGTTAACCACTGTAATATGAGCACTGAGCCAAGCAATTCTAATTGAACTTGGATAGTTTTTATAATCTAATTCTAATATTTGTCTGAATAAGTAGAGGCTAAGAATAGCTAAAACACTCTTGAAGAAGAACATGTGGGTAGATGTGTGTGTGTATGGTGGTGTGGGGAATTTGCTGTACTAGATACTAACACTCTTTGTAAGTCTACAGTAATTAAAATAGTGTGAGAATGGCACAGAGACAAAGAAATTGACCAATAGGACATGATGAGGAACTTCCAAACATATTTACACACATACATGAAAACTTATATGGGAAGTTGTAAATCATTGAGGATAGAGGGACCATTTAATAAATGCTACTGAAATTAATTATTCAAATGGCAAAAATAGAGTTAGGTCTCCATCTCACACTATAATCAGTAATAATTTCCAGATGTGAAAATTAAAAGTTTTAGAAAATAGACAAGGAATGTATAAATAAATTGTGGTGTGTAGCATATAATGGAAAACTGTACACCAGTGAAAATGAACTATACCAATACCAGTGATTCTTAGAAATATAATATTAAATGAAAAAAGCAAGTCTTAGATTGCTGTTGCATGATACCAAATTTAGAAAGCTCAAAAACATAATTTGCTTATTCTCTATAAATGTATATATATTAAAAGGAAGAGATTGGTAAATTTAAAATATCAGTAACGTCTGTCTGTGGGGTAAGCAGGAAAACAGAATGGGAAAAGCACAGAAGCAGATGAAATGGTATAGTAATGTTCTTTAGTTAGGTTGTGGACTCACAGTTTGATTTGTTATCATGCTTCATAACTAACATACCTTGCAAATATTCTTTTTATGTATCAAATTTACATTATCAAAGATAAGAGAATCACTTATTGCTTTAGAAAATTACAAGTCCCTGAACTCCAAGCCAAGAATTTTGTATGGTACAAAACTAAGTTTTATCAATAACAGAGAAATAAAGACTTTCAGACAGACAAACTCTAAGAGAATTTGCCACCACTAGACTTTTCCTATAGGAAATGCTTAAAAGTACACCCATACATGGAACAGAACAGTGGATACCCATCAGTGTAAAAATACCCAAAAGTTAAAGCTCACAGCTCTTATAAAATAGTAGCACAAGAGGGAAAACACAACAAAGGGCTCGGCCCCCATGCAGCTCAGTGGTTAGGGTGCCAGCCGCATACACTGGGGCTGGTGGGTTTGAACCCAGCCCAGGCCTGCTAAACATCAATGACAACTACAACAAAAAAACAGCTGGGTGTTGTGGTGGGCACCTGTAGTCCCAGCTACTTGGGAGGCTGAGGCAAGAGAATTGCTTCAGCCCAAGAGTTTGAGGTTGCTGTGAGCTGTGATGCCATGGTACTCTACCAAGGGTGACATAGTGAGACTCGGTCTCAAAAACAAACAAACAAACAAACAAACAAAAAACAAAAACACACACAACAAAGTATGTGTATCATTTAACATAATGAACAGAAGAGATTCCTACATATCAATACTAACACTGAATGTGAATGGTTTTAATACTCTCATTAAAAGACAGACTGTCTGAACTGCATGCCTTCTCTAAGAAACACATCCAACTCACAAGGACTCACACAGACTCAAGGTAAAGGGATGGAAAAAAATTCCATGCAAATGTAAACCAAAAGTGAGCAGGTGTAGCCATTCTTGTATCAGATAAAATTGACTTTAAATTAACAATAGTAAAAGAAAAAAAAAAGACAAAGGTGTTCATTATATAATGTTAAAGGGAGTAATTCAGCAAGAAAACATAATAAACCTAAATATACATGCACTTAACATAGGAGCTCTCAGATTCATAAAGCAATACACTACATCTAAGCAAAGAAATGAACAGTACTTCAACACCTCACTGACAAGTCTGGACAGATCATCAAAGTAGAAAATCAATAAAGAAATACTTGACCTAAATGAAACTCCAAAACAAATGGACCTAGCAAGACATCTGTACAACCCTCTGCCCCAAAACTACAAAAAATATTTTTTTCTCATCAGCACATGAGACATTTCACAAGAGCTCATATCTTACGCCACAAAACAAGTCTTAGCAAATTCTGAAAAATTGAAATTATGCCATTTTTTCAGACTACAGTGAAATAAAACTGGAAATGAATTCCAAAAGATTCTGAAATCTACACAAAGTCATGGAAATTAAACAATGTGTTGCTGAACACATCCTTGGGTCAATGATGAAATTAAGATGTAATTGAGACAAAGGGGATGGCAAGATTTCAAAATCTATGGGATATAGCAAAAGCAGTATTAAAGGGAAAATTCATAACTTTAAATGCTTACATTAAAAAGAAAGATCACAAATAAATAGTCTAATAGAATCTCAAGGAACTAGAAAACGAACAAATGAAACCCAAAGCCAGCAGAAGAAAAGAAATAACAAAGTTCAGAGCAGAGCTAAACAAAATGGAAATCAAAGGATCAATGAAACAAAAATTCATTCTTTTGGTTGGAAGGCAGCTATGCTTACCACTATACCACCAACGCTGGCACCATTTGAAAAGATAAACAAAATTGATAGACCGCTAGCCAGATTAACCAAGAATAGAAGAGAAAGGACTCAAATAACCTCAATCAGAAATGGAAAAGGAGACATTACAACAGATATCATAGACATGTAAAATATCAGCCATGAATACTATTAATAGAAAAATTTCTCTGAACATAAATAGAAAATGGAGAGGAAATAAATAAATTTCTAGAAACACACAACCTTTTTTTTAAACTTGAATCAGGAAAAATAGAAATAATGAACAGATCAATATTAGCAGCAAGATTAAATAAACCTCCCAACAACAAAAAAATGCCCTAGACTGCATGGGTTCACAGCTTTATTCTATCAGACCTTGAAAGAAGTGCTGGTACCTATCCTATAGAATTTATTCCATAACATTGAGAAGGGAATACTCCCTAATTCTATGAAGCCAATACCACCTTGATACCAGTAAAGGACACAACAAAAAAAGAAAAACTACAGGCTGGGTATGGTGGGTCATGCCTGTAATCTGAGCACTCTGAGGGGCCAAGGTGGGAGGATCACTTGAGGACAAGAGTTTGAGGACAGCCTGGGGAAAAGTGAAATCTTGTCTCTATGAAAAATAGGAAAACTAGCTGGGCAGATGGTGCTTACCTGTAGTCACCCCTATTCAGGAGGCTGAATGAGGAGGACTGCTTGAACCCAGGAGTTTGAGGTTGCAGTGAGCTGTGATGATGTCACTGCACTCTAGCCTCAGTGACAGAGCAAGACTGTCTAAAAAAAATAAATAAATGAAAATAAATAAAACTACAGAACTACAGACCCATATCCATAAACACATAGATGCAAAAATCCTCAACAAAATATTAGCAAACTGAATTCAACAGCACATCAAAAAGATAAAGAATCACGGTCAAGTGGGTTTCTTCCCAAGGATGCAAGGATCCTTTAAAAAAAATTAAGACCAGATGCGGTGTCTCATTCCTATAATCTTAGCACTCTGGGAGGTCAAGGCAAGTGGATTGCCTGAGCTCATAGGTTTGTGACCAGCCTGAGCAAGAGCAAAACCTTGTCTCTAAAAATAGCCAGGTGTTGTGGTAGGCACCTGTAGTTCCAGCTACTCAGGAGGCTGAGGCAAGAGAATCACTTGAGCCCAAGAGTTTGAGGTTGCTATGAGCAATAATGCCATGGTACTCTATCAAGGGTGACGAAGTGAGACTCTCTCTCAAAAAAAAAAAAAAAAATATATATATATACACACACACACACAAATTATAAATGTGATTCACCACATAAATAGAAGCAAAAACCCAGACCATATGATCATCTCAGTAAATGCTGGACAAGCATTTGATAAAATATAGCACCCTTTTATGATAAAAATCCTCAACAAATCAGACATAGAAGGATAATACCTCAAAATAATGAAAGCAATATATGACAAACCCATAGCCAAATTTATACTGATTGGGAAAATGTTGAAAGGGCTCCCCCTGCATTGGATTAAAGATGGCGGCTGAGTAACAGCTTCCCTGTAACTGGGTACAGCGAGTCTGGGGAGACAAGACTCCAGGCATCTCTGGCTGGTGGGATCTGCCTATGATCATCCCTTTGAGGATACAGGGAGCCAGCAAGGGACTTCTGGACCCC
>CAUYPK010076178.1:0-22264 GCA_963574355.1 Loris lydekkerianus
GGAATTGGAAAAAGAAGAACAATCTAAGCCTAAACCCAGTAGAAGAAAAGAAATATCCAAAATTAAATCAGAGATCAATGAAATTGAAAACAAATGAATCATTCAGAAAATTAATGAAACAAGGAGTTGGTTTTTTAAAAAAATAAATAAAATAGATAAACCAATAACCAGTCTATCTCAAAATAGAAAAGTGAAATCTCTAGTAACCTCAATTAGAAATGATAAAGGGGAAATAACAACTGATCCCACAGAGATACAAGAGATCATCTCTGAATACTACCAGAAACTCTATGCCCAGAAATTTGACAATGTGAAGGAAATGGATCAATATTTCAAATCACACCCTCTCCCTAGCCTTAGCCAGGAAGAAATAGAGCCCCTGAACAGACCAATTTCAAGCACTGAGATTAAAGAAACAATAAAAAAGGTTCCAACCAAAAATTGCCCTGGTCCAGATGGCTTCACACCAGAATTCTATCAAAATTTCAAGGAAGAGCTTATCCTGTACTGCAGAAATTATTTCAAAAAATTGAGAGGAAGAAATCTTCCCCAACACGTTCTATGAAGCAAACATCACCCTGATACCAAAACCAGGAAAAGACCCAACCAAAAAGGAGAATTTCAGACCAATTTCACTCATGAATATAGATGCAAAAATACTCAACAAAATCCTAGCCAATAGATTACAGCTTATCATCAAAAAAGTCATACATCATGAACAAGTAGGTTTCATCCCAGGGATGCAAGGCTGGTTTAACATATGCAAGTCCAAAAATGTTATCCACCATATTAACAGAGGCAAAAATAAAGATCATATGATCCTCTCAGTAGATGCAGAAAAAGCAATGGATAAAATCCAGCATCCTTAATTAGAACACTGAAGAGTATAGGCATAGGTGGCACATTTATAAAACTGATTAAAGCCATGTATGACAAACCCACATCTAATATTTTACTGAATGAAGTAAAACTGAAAGCGTTTCCTCTTAGAACTGGAACCAGACAAGGTTGTCCTCTGTCACCTTTACTATTCAATATAGTGCTGGAAGTTCTAGCGAATACAATAAGGCAAGACAAGGAAATAAAGGGAATCCAAATGGGAGCAGAGGAGGTCAAACTCTCCCTCTTTGCTAATGACATTATCTTATACTTAGAGAATCCAAAAGACTCAACCACAAGACTCCTAGAAGTCATCAAAAAATACAGTAATGTTTCAGGATATAAAATCAATCTCCACAAGTCAGTAGCCTTTGTATATGCCAATAACAGTCAAGATGAGAAGCTAATTAAGGACACAACTTCCGTCACCATAGTTTCAAACAAAATGAAATACCTAAGATTTTACCTAATGAAGGAGGTTAAGGACCTCTATAAAGAAAATTATGAATTCCTCAAGAAGGAAATAGCAGAGGATATTAACAAATGGAAGAACATACCATGCTCATGGATGGGACCCTGTTAAGATGTCTATACTTCTCAAAGCAATCTACCTATTCAATGTCATTCCCATTAAAATATAATACCAACATCATACTTTCAATATTTGGAAAACATTATTCTGCGTTTTGTATGGAACCAGAAAAAAACCCGTATAGCTAAGGCAGTTCTTAGTAATAAAAATAAAGCTGGGGGCATCACCATATCAGATTTTAGGCTGTACTACAAAGCCATAGTGGTCAAGGCAGCATGGTACTGGCACAAAAATAGAGACATAGATGCTTGGAATTGAATAGAAAACCAGGAAAGTAAACTAACATCTTACAACCGCCTAATCTTTGATAAACCAAACAAGAACATACCTTGGGGGAAAGACTCCCTATTCAATAAATGGTGCTGGGAGAACTGGATATCCACATGTAAAAGACTGAAACTGGACCCACGTCTTTCTCCACTCACAAAAATTGATTCATGATGGATAAAGGACTTAAATTTAAGGTATGAAACAATAAAAATCCTCAAAGAAAGCATAGGAAAAACACTAGAAGATATTGGCCTGGGGAAAGACTTCATGAAGAAGACTGCCATGGCAATCGCAACAACAACAAAAATAAACAAATGGGACTTCATTAAACTGAAAAGCTTCTGTACAGCTAAGGAGACAACAACCAAAGCAAAGAGACCACCTACACAATGGGAAAGGATATTTGAATATTTTGAATCAGACAAAAGCTTGATAACTAGGATCGATAGAGAACTCAAATTAATCCACATGAAAAAAGCCAACAATCCCACATATCAATGGGCAAGAGACATGAATAAAACCTTCTCTAAAGAAGACATATGAATGGCTAACAAGCATTAAAAAATGCTCATCATCCCTAATTATTAGAGAAATGCGAATCAAAACTACCTTGAGATACCATCTAACCCCAGCGAGAATGGCCCACATCACAAAATCTCAAAACTGCAGATGTTGGTGTGGCTATAGACAGAAGGGAACACTTTTACATTGCTGGTGGGCACACAAACTAATCCAACGTTTTTGGAAGGAAGTATGGAGAATCCTCAAAGAATTTAAGCTAGCCTACAATTTGATCCTACAATCCTATTACTGTGCATCCACCCAGAAGGAAAAAAAAAAAATCCTTTTACTATAAGGACACTTGCACTAGACTTTTTATTGCAGCTCAATTTACAATTTCCAAAATGTGGAAATAACCTAAATGCCCACCAACCCAGGAATGGATTAACAAGCTGTGGTATATGTACACCACGGAATACCATTCAGCCATTAAATAAAATGGAGACTTTACGTCCTTTGTATTAACCTGGATGGAAGTGGAAGACATTATTCTTAGTAAAGCATCACAAGAATGGAGAAGCATGAATCCTATGTACTCAGTCTTGATATGACAATTAACAAAGGCAAATAATGACAATTAAGATCATGGTGGGGGTGGAGGAAGGGAAGAGCAGAGAGAGAAAGAAGGAGGGAGGGGTGGGGAAAGGAAGAGCAGAGATAGGAAAGGAGGGAGGGAGTGGGACCTGGTGTGTGCCACACCTTTTGGGGACAAGACATGATTGCAAGAGGGACTTTACCTAACAAATGCAATCAGTATAACCTGGTTTACTGTACCCTCAATGAATCCCCAACAATAAAAAAAAAAAAAAAGCTAGAAGATGGTGAGTACTAATTTATTATTTAAATCTCCTATTGTTAAACCTTACTTTTTTTTTCTTTCCTCAACTAGATTTCAAGTTTTTTGAGGATGGAAAACGGGTCTTTGTAAGTTATAATCCCTCTTATGTAAGTAACCAATGCTCTTAACAAATGTTAGGAAATGGAAAGTAAAGTATTTGGTATTCTTCAGGAATTCCACAAGGCGAGTGGAGTATGAATGTCAACACACAAATAATTGAGGTGAAGTGTATGTAAACCAGTTTGATGTAAGCATTCCAAATTGTATATAAAATCAGCACATTATACCCCATAAACGCATTAATTTAAAAAGTTATTATTTCATAAAAAAAGTATTTTGTTTTGTTAAAAAAAAAAAAAAAAAAAAAAAAAGATGTCATCCTGGCTCAGCACCTGTGGCTCAAGCACCTAGGGCAGCCAGCCACATGCACCTGAACTGGCAGGTTCGAATCCAGCCCGGGCCCGCCAAACAAGGACAGCTACAACCAAAAAATAGCGGGGCGTTGGGGTGAGTGCCTGTAGTCCCAGCTACTTGGGAGGTGGAGGCAGGAGAGTAGCTTGAGCCCAGGTGTTGGAGGTTGCTATGAGCTGTGATGCCATAGCACTGTACCCAGGGCAACAGCTTGAGGATCTGTATCAAAAAAGCAAACAAACAAAAAACAATATGTCATCCTAATAGTGCAACCCAAAACTGAGAAAGGGGAATAGAAAACAGGTATTCTGCCTAAGAAAACACTCATTTAGGGGTGGTGCCTGTGGTTCCGGGAGTACGGCGCTGGCGGGTTCAAATCCTGGCCAAACCGCAAAAAAAAAAAAAAGAAAAAGAAAAAGAAAGAAAGAAAGAAAAGAAAGAAAAGAAAAGAAAAGAAAAAAAAAAGAAAACACCCATTTGCTTCACAAATTATTGGTAACAATGCACAAAATACAAGGTTGCTACACAAAAAAGAAACTCAATAGCATATACGATGGCCATATTGCAATTAGTTTGTCAATAAATATATAATAAACATCTCCTATGTGACTGCACGTTCCATAGCATATTGCCGATATGTAAACTTCATCTTGATGACTATAATTTGGAAGTTATTACTTCCCCCACTTTGATTGAACAGGCATTTGGTAGAACATGCTTCAAGACAGATTAAAGGCAAAATAAAGACTCTTACACTGTAGATACACAATCATACCCAGGAAAACAGAAAATTACCAATAAATAATCTGTGAAGAGTATTGAAATATGTAGAACTGAGAGGAACTCTAGTTAGTTAATTATATCCATCAATTAATATTAATAAAATTTGATAGAATCTGCCAACATGAAATGGGTGTGCCTTATGTCAGAATATAATATACAAGAAGAGACTTACAAAATAATTAGAAGAATTTGGAACCTAAGTAAGGGGTAAACTAGGGCAAATTGGGACTCAGATAAGGTCTTCATAAATTACTTAGGTAAAGGAAACTTGAAATAGGTAGCACATATCACATGTAATTAATTTTTTTAGGATAGTTTGATTTTTTTTAAAAAAATTTAAGGCAAAAGATGGTTGTGTGTCTTTTCAATGTCTTACTGGAACATTGTCTAAGAAGCTCACTCAAAGATTATTTATTCATGTGAATGTAACTTTTATTTTCTAAATAGGAGATGACTCACAGATGTAAAATCATCTGTTAGATTCTCCACTTTTGTCTGGTAGAGAAATAATTATTTTCTGTCAAGTAGAAAAGACAACTTCAGAGGGGATAGCTATAGTGCCCGGTAGGATATTAGTCAGGTTTGTACCTAGACTTGAAATATCATTTCAACATTTTTTTCTTCAGTGCTACAAATTCTCAATATCTTAAATGTTTTCCCAGCCAGTTTTATCATTCTGCTGGTCTCTTTACTAATGAATTCAATAACATTTAGGCATGAATATATTCTGTACTTGTTTGAGGAATACTATTGTTTAACTTTATGAAAATTAGACTTTACAGTTTAAAGACCCTTCCAAATGTAGCTGTAATATTTGCCTGTCTATGATCCTAATAATAATTGCAGTCTGTTTTTACTATTATGAAAGACACATATAAACACCTCATAAAGAGACATTTTCTTGAGTAAGGTAAGAATTTTATTTCTATTTTAATATGTTCTTAAATAATTTGTATATCATTATTAGAACTTAATGTTAAAATAATAATGAATAAGATTTTAGAATGTGTTGTATTATATATATGTAAGAGCATTTAACCTTAGATAGTTTTAAAATATAAATAAAATCTATTTTATCTAGCAAAATCATCATATTTAAGATTAACTCAAGTTCATTTTCTAAATGAGATGATTCATGTCTTTCACAAATATGGACATTTTTCATATTTTCATAAATTTGTTGGACATAGAAAGTAAAATTTAGCTATATTTACATATATATGCTAAACTGTAGTATCCTGAAAAACAGAAATATACTTTCAATTAGACTTTGATGCACAAAAGTTCTTTGATTGGTACACAAATTTATAATGCTTAAACATATTTGTTTTTTATTGAATAATGATTTATACACCAAAAGGTTTTCATTTAATACTTTCAAGGTATAGTTTAGACAAAACATTTAAAACATTTCTTCTAAAGAATACACTTGAGGAGCATGCATGAAACCCAAGTGTTCTTGCTTTTTTGAAAATATTTCAAAATAATCATCTAAATTTGGACTGAAATAAATAGATAAGGTACTAATAAATAGATCTAAAGTACTAATAAAAAGAATCGGTAAAGTACTCAGGAAATAAAATAAGCACACACACAAACAAATAGGCTTGATACAATAATGCGCCTCTCTAAATTAATAGCTCATAATTACACATATTCTGTTTTCTCTAAAACTTCAAGCATGGGGGAAAATAATAATAATGTACAGTAAAACATCATTCTCTATATTTGTTTTTGCTATCACAAATTTGCTAAGCACTTCTGAGCTTCCAAATACATTATAATGTGAAGATTTGATTTATGAGTAGAGAAATCAATTCCAATTTGCATTCACTGATTCAAAAGTATGTACGTAATTCTTTTCCAATGTGATTCCTGTGTCAAGACCAGAATATACAGAAGTGAACTAAAATGGACCAAATAGTGAACAAAATTGACATTTTCTGGAGATTTTGTCTAGTTGAGGAGCCAGATGTTAAATAAGTAAACATGTCAATTATATATATATTATAAGTTATATGAAGAAAAGAATATTGTTTAATCCTGAGAGAATCAGTGATTAGCGGTTTTAAATTAGGGTAGACAAGAATGTGGGATATATTTATCCCACAACAAGTGTTGTTTCATTGAGATTTGTTGAAAGAAAAGAAGCCAGCCATGCGTAGCTCCTGAAGGCCCTTGCTTGCAGAGAGAACTCTTACAATAAGAGCATGAATGTTTAGTGCTTTAAAACTGTAGATCTCAAGTAGAGGAGAAAATGCTCATCAGGGGACATTTGGCAATGGCCACAGACATGTATGTCTGTCACACAAAGGGGGGTGTGTGTGTGCGTGTGTGTGTGTGTGTGTGTGAAATTAATTCTGGCACCTAGTGGGTAGAGCCTAGAAATGTGACTAAATGTTATTCAAAGTTCAGGAAGGCTCTTCATGAGGGGCTAAGCTTGAGAAACCCTACCTTACGTAACAGAAAGGGGTGCAGTGTCCCCTAATGTGTAGGGCAGCAATGAAATCAAAGAGACAGAACTAGGACCAGAAGGGGTTTGTAAGTCCAGTTTGGATTCCTTGGGCGGTGCCTATGGCTCAAGTAGTAGGGTGCCAGCCCAATATACCAGAGGTGGTGGGTTCAAAAAAAAAAAAAAAAATGAAAAAAAAAAAAAAAATAGTTTCTATTTCTGCAAATAGCCATGTACTATCATTAGATTTTAGGTAAGATAATGATACTTCATTTACATCAAAAAAATCATTACTCTGGAAAATACTGGGCTAATGAAAAAATGGGCCTCTCTCTCTCTTTTTATTTTTTTCTTCCACAGAACGGACATTTTAGTATAATGATAAGAGAGAACGTGAGTTATAATGACTATGAACCTGCTGGGTAAAGAAACTATGCTGTTATTGTCTTCAGCATAGAATTAAAAATAAAAAAAATAAATAAATAAAACCTGTATATTCTCCTTGTCTAAAAGATATTTTCTAAAAATAATGTAAAAAAATATGTAGAGTACTTGGTTAATAGTAGAAAAGCAAGAAATTTGAGCCCCAGTAAGGAAGGTATGATAATAATCCAGAAAGAATATAACTAATACAAGCTTGCTCTAGGAAGGAAGCAATAAAACTGAACTGAACTGAACTGACTGGATTCAAAATGGACAATGGAGGTAGAACATGAGGACTCAACGACAGGTTGGATGTCCACCACGAGCAAGGGAAACTTTTCACAGGCTTTTGGATTCAGCATCAGAGCATATAAGGTGTCGGTAACAAAGACAGAAAGGATGTGTCTGTAAAATGGTTTGGCAATGAATCTCATATCTTCAAATGGGCCATCAGCCTTTGTAACTCAATACCGTCTGAATTTGAGAACTTTCCTGATAATATGGTCTTTGTGTATTTTATTATTTTTAAACAAAAGCAACATTTATCTTATAGCTACAATGCAGAAGGCAATGAGTTTATACTTCAGAGTAGCCTTAAATGTATAGGAAATTTTGTATGTTAATATAAAATTGTGCATTATTTATACACTAGATTATACCCCGCCAACTTACCAGATTCCTGTCCTATGGAAGCTATTTTACAGCTAAATTGTACAAAACTGATAGCAATGCAAAATAATTACTGTCTCTACACATGCAAATTCAGTCCTGCCCAGTGGATGTTCAATTCACTTCCCACCCTCACTGAGAGAAAAGCCAATTTTACCCCCATTTGCATATTCATTTCAATATTCCTGACCTAAAATGTGTCTGTTCTTTGAAGGGTTCTCTTTTTAACCAGTTATAACATTTGCTTGGTTCCTTCATTGATTAATGACTAAATAAAATCTTTAACATGTGTTCATTTCCATATTTCCACTACAGTAGTAATTTTCCCTTTTTGAAAATTCTTTTTGCATATTTCTTTTATTATATTTAATTCAACAGGATACCTTTTTTTCCAGTTAAGTTCAAGCTGTTTGCCATCACATCCTCAATTTTCTCAAAGGAACGCATGAATAAGATATTGTTGAAAACACCGTATCTCCACACTATATTTTCCTGAATATATAATTGAAATGTTTACATATAAAACTACATAGATGTTTGTTCTCTTTTTAATTAGGGAAAAAGAGAAATAATTAGAAAAATGTGTATCACTGTAAATGCCTTTTATTGAAATGGATCTGTATAGAGACTAATGGTCCTACAACTTCCTGATAAAAAATAATTGCCCTTTTCCTAGAGACTGACAATGGAAATCAACCACAATTTATTAACACAGCCAGTATCAGAACCAAACGACCCCATGAAGAATTTCCCATAATAACACAAGAAAAAAGCTATACATTCTGCGACTGAACCAGGCTGATATTTGAAGCAATGTGTTTTAACTTATAAAAATGCCATCAAATTTTACTTTGGGAACATTAGTTCTCTCTTGCCCAAGAAGTGTTTTCTATTCTCATGTTGTCTCTGCTGTGCGCTATTCAGGGTAGACATGCTTTGCAGAATATATAATGTAGCCAGAAAACTATATCTTGACGACTTGTAGTCTGAAGGAAAACAAGCCAAGAAGAAAAAAATTAAGAAACAAAGAGAAAAAGGCAAACCTCACAAGACTGCTGCTTCTCATTTCTTCCCTCAGGCCTTTTCCAGGCCGTCAGCTCTCTCATCTAGGAACAGATCCAAATTCTGTCTCCATATATACATGCCAAGCTCAAACAATGTTTCTTGACTTCAGAAAAAGATGTTTTCTTCAATACACTTGTCAAATTATTTTAGGATAGTTTTCATTATTCAACACAATTGATATGAATTTATCACTACACGTAAACTAAAATGGTTTCCTAGGTGCTAGTGGGAAGAGAATTACAATTAAATGATTTTAATAGAGGAAGGTGTAAGTGGAGAAAAGCAATTTATAAAGCACATTTGGGAATTATAGATTTCTACAAAATGAAACATAAACATCCAAACAAGAAATTTATGAATGAAAAATACTCCTGAAGCAGACAGATCTAATTTTTGAAGCTCTGAAAATTATTTTTTGGGAAGGCTCACGGTAAGAAAAAGGATATAAATTAAAAAAAAAAAAAATTAAAAGAAAAAACAACTGAGATCCTTTCTGAGTTTTTGAGGGGCTTCAGCAAATGTGAGACTTGGAAATATAATTCTTTGGAATAAATCTTCCTCTTTTGAAGAAGGAAAAGTCTTTTTAAAGCATTGCTCAATTATTTATTAAGAAAATATTTAAAACACTTAAACGTCCATCATAAGGAGTTTTCTAGGGACACGCCCGTGAATGGAACAAAAAAAGCTGCATGTCCCCTGAAGGTTATGGTCTGTGAAAATTCAAATGGGAAATTTGATAAAGAAAATAAGTGATGATTTTATGAAAGAAGCCATATCTGAAAAATTTAGGAAATAGAAAATATCATGTGCAAAAGCATAAGAAAAGCCTCATAATTCACCATGCAGAGATAATCTATGCTACTGTTTTGAAAGAGTCTTTCCTATTTTATTTTTGCCCATTTTAAAATAGGTATTTTTGGTATTTTGATGACTAACCCATGTGTTCAAACACACGTGTATCTCTTTATGTTATTACATTAGTGTGTCTAATATTTTTTACATCTCTAATTATAGTTAATCGAACAAATGTGTTTAAGCATTTCTCTATTGCTAAAGAACTTTTGTTTTAAATTTCTACTGTTATAAATATTACCATAACAAATTTCTTGGACTACATATCTGAACATCTGCTTACAGTCCTAGACATGGAATTGCTTGTACAAAAATATGATTTATTTTAGATTTCTTTGTATATATTGCTCAATTATTCTTAAAAAATATTTTGCTTGCTTAAGCTTCCAAGAATATTGAATTAAAACAATGTTAATTTCACACGGCACCCTCATTAACATCAGTTGCTTTGATTTATTAATCAAAACTTAAAACTTGATAATCAAAATACTGTTATAGTTTTGCTTTACTGAATATTTATTTAATTTGAGCTGATTATGAGTCATTCATTATGATTTTAGCTGCTTCTTTTTTTTTTTTTTAATGGGGACAGAGTCTTGGTCTATCACCAAGGCTAGAGTGCAATGACCTTGGCATAGCTCACAGCAACCTCAAACTCCTGGGTTCAAGCAATCTTCCAGCCTCGGCATCCCCAGCAGCTGGGACAATCGATGCCCACCACAACACCCAGTTTATTTTGTCTGCTTTTATATTAATTTATTTTAATAGTAGAGGCTCATTGCTCAGGCTGTTTTCCAACTCCTGAGCTTAAGAGATTCTACCCACCGCACCCACAGCTTCCAGTGCTTAGGATAACAGGTGTGAACCACGGCACCTGGCTTGATTTTAAGCTTTTCTATTTCTTCTCTGACTCTTCCATTTGTGTCTTTTATGGTTTTGGTGAGTATTGTTTCTCTTTACAATTGTTGTTATTTTTGTAAAAAGAAAATTAAGTGGATCATCCCATAATTAATGTATTTATCATAACTTAGTAATTATTTTTGAACATGAATGTCACATACTGAAAGGCAGAATTAAAACCGAAGCTTAGAATCAGACACTGATCCTGAATAAGCGTAATCCCATGAATTTGTATTAGAAGACTCATAAACTCAGTAAGTCTATTCCTCTATCTCAGGCACTTCCACACAAGAATGAAACAGTTTGAAACACTCCAGAATTTCACAGAGTATGTAATCTGCAATAAAGGAGAAGAAGGGTAGAAGCATGGATTAGGATAAGGAGAAAAGGACATTCCCTAGGAAGGGAACAGCATTCAGACAGGCACAAATGGACAAAAGAAGGATGAGTGTTAAGGGTTTAAGCAGCTATATATTGACAAAGAGTAGAAAAGAGAGAGGTTGATGCAGGAAAGTGGGCAGATGGGCAGATATCAGTTTAAATATCAAAAATATTAAGTGAAGTGATCACCTGTGCAAATCAGTGCTATAGAAAGATACATTTCCATGGATCAAGCAGGAGGTTTAACAAAAAAAAAAAGTTATATTTCTATTAAAATTGTCTCTGCTACCTTTTAAGATTGTCTCTGCTTCGCCCCCCCCCCAAAAAAAAAGGGCGGCGCCTGTGGCTCAAAGGAGTAGGGTGCTAGCCCCATATGCCGGAGGTGGTGGGTTCAAACCCAGCCCCAGCCAAAAAATACAAAAAAAAAAAAAAAAAAAGAAAGAAAGAAAGAAAGAAAGAAAAAAAAATGCTTCCTATAGCCACCCCCAGTGGAAGTAGAAATGAAGGGATACACAACTGAAATAGACATTTAGGGAAACTGACTGTGTCAGATGAGGCATAAAGGAGAGACACCTGGCCTGTCATGAGAGTGGCACGATTCAACAAAATGAGGAGGCATTGAGAATACAAAGTCTGGAGAGGCCCAGTCAGTTTCATTTTGATCATGTCAGCTTTCAGGTGTCTGCAGATTACAGGTAGTAATATATACTAAATAAAGATTATAGGGTTCTCAGAATATTACCTTTTGATAATTGACTTTTGCATTATTTATTTTAATTAAATAAGTTTCAGGAAATTAAATTGTTTGACTCATATGGGTAGTGTCTCACGGGCTGATCAGCCTTGTCCTATATTTTAAGATTCTGGAAGCGGTATCTTTCTCTCCATTTCAACTCTCACACCTTAATTCACACACGTGCTGTTTCTCACCAGCTGTGCCACAACTCTAGAATTGGCCATTTTGACTTGCCCCTTCCTAACTATTCCCCCACTGTGGCCAAAGGGACTTTTCTTATGCATATGCACAGTACTATTTCTTATAGTCTTTAGAAAACTATCTGGGATAAAAATCTTTACAGAATATGATTGATCTTACCTCTCAATACTCATCACTTACCCTAAACTTCCACATGCTTCAAAGCATGTGTTGATGCTTCATCCCTTCCTTAAAGTTGTCACATTCTATTATAATAATTGACTTCCTTTTCTCTCCCCTATGAGACTAGTATTCTAGAGAAAATAGTTTATTTACCATAGCACTTAATTAACCTTAGTACTTAAGTCTGTACCTGACATTCAGAGGGCACTCAAAATATGTTTAATAATTGAAATCTATTTCCTCTCAGACAATCCACTATTCATCTTTGAAGGTTTTGGGTGGAAGCTATGAAGATAATGTATAGTCTGCTTCTAATCAAAAATCCAAAAAACAAAAACCAACACTGATTTTAAGCACAAAGAATATATGTAGACCATTGCTTAAATAGATATTAAAGAACATAAAATGAAACACTGAGCTGTCAGAGAAGGAAGTAGTAGCAACTCCGATCCCTTGAGCTAGAGAAACAAAAGAAAAGGTTTGAGTCTATTGGAATTGAGAGGTTCATAGAAAGGCTCTCAAAAATCTGGGAGTCAGATTTCTAAGAAGGGGGAATCACTCCAGTGTTCTAGTACATCTGAGAAAACACTCAAAGCTGCTTTGTAAAGTCATGAAAGAATCTGGAGAATTGAAGGAAATGCAGTTGCTGAGATGACCGTCCAGGCTGGCTGGCAGCTGACCCCGCCAGGAAAAGCAGAAACACAAGAAGATAGGCAGGTGTCGCTTCACCTCTGTCTCTCCACTAGTTCTCTCCTAGCCCTTACTAACAGCAAGTCAGCTGATGAGGCAAAAACCGAGTTTGCCAATCCTGAGCTCAGGCACCCCAAACAGAGTTTAAATTTGTTTTGTTTGTTTTGCTTTTATAATCAAAATCGAGGGATAAATTTGGGGGTGAGAGAAAATCTTACCAGCCAGAATATGCATAAACGGCTTCGGATTTAAACATTTATTCTACGATCCTATGAAGTAAAAGAAATAAATACTCTGAAAAAATGCAAAAACCACAGTCATTCAGAAAATGAAGTAAGAAAAGAAAAGGTGATTTTTCCAATGTCCTAAAACATTAAGCACAGATCATTCTTACACCCAGCTGCCATGACGTAATGTGCAAAATAAAAATGAACTTGCTGACCTTAGAATGCTGAACTTGAATGGTGTGCCAGGTTCCAGTAACAACTAGGAATACACTTTCAAGGAGGGTGCTCAGTAAGCCTTACGCTGACTACACACCATGGCTTTGCCTTGCACTTTTTGGCTCTGGCTTTTCTTGTGGGAATAGAAGTGTTAAATATGTTTGCACCTCCGGGATATGTCAGGGATGAGATTGAATTGGCAGATTCTTAAACTTTTGCTTGAAACCTTGGGAAAGAATAAAAACTCTCAAGGGAACTATGTGGGAAAAGATAAAGTACCCAAGATAGTACTTGAGAAGCAATAATATGTAAAGTTTATGGTGGGGAATAGAGAGAGAAAAGAAGGAATTGGAAAACTCTAGAAGGTGCAATTCAAGAAAGATAAGCCCTGTCATCATATTGCTGTTTTCATTTACACTTTATTAAAACCCAAGTCAATATTTTTCTCACATTTACAGATCATTTTTTTAAGTGAGGGTTATATATTTATGTCCATCAAATTGTATATTGGGAATTTTACGTTTTTCTTTTAGATATTTGTATAACTGTTAAATATGAAGTTGATATATTCAGACAGTAGCAAATCATTAATGACATCATTCAAACTGTTCCTCTGAAACAGTGTTGAATTTTAATTACAGTTGAAGAAGTATTGTGCCAAAAATACAAAATGTTTCGGAAAAGCCCACCAAAAAAAAAAAAAAAAAAAAAAACAAACCAACAACACTGATTTCAAGCAAAATCCATGCCTTCAAGTGGTGCATGGTCAATTAAATGGTTTCAAGAAGAGCAGAAAGAAGGGTAGGTTGGAAAAGACTTCATAATGTGGGTGTGATCTAATGGCTACATAAATGCAGCAGAACTTGTGCCAGTATTACCTTCTCCTCTTCCCTTGTTTGCGTTTTTTATTTTGGTAGGTAGTATCCAAACATAGTTTTAAGGGTTGGAGTAAAGCAGTCTGACTGTCTATAAAGCCTTGTCCTCAGATTTCCATTTTGTTTTGACCATTATCAAGCCATGGTCTCCTAAGCACATTACCCACCTTCTCTGTGACTCCCTTTCCTTTTCTCTAAAATGAAGGTGTAAAATGTCTCACGTAGGTAATTTGTAATGAGAATGGAGTTGATGCATAAAGAAATTTTTGATTAGTACCTGAACATAAGAAATAGCTAATAAATAACAGCTTTTACATTTATTCCACCTCCACTTGACTAGCACAATACTGACATATACTGTTTAAGATTTCTCTCTCTCTGTTTCTACATATATACTAAAAATCATATTTGAAAAATAAGAAAGCCAGGACTAAAGGTACTGATATTAAAACCAAAAAATCAACAAAGGATTACTGAGTGCCAATCGCAGCAGTTGGACTACATTCATCAGTTTGTCCAAAAGGGTCATCTACAGGCCACTGGGTCAGAATACAATGCAGTGGTTATCAAACAAGGTCACTGAGCCCCATTCAGTGTCACCACCAACAATCTATTTGCATCAAGCTTAGGAACTGTACTTCAAACTATTACTTCAAATGTTTCTCAAGTATAATAAATCAGAAAAGTCTTTCTGTAGAAAAAATATATGATCCCAATTTTATAAGACAGTATAACATGAAGGAAGAGAGTTCCCACTGGTGTATAGAGCTCATAGACCATGAAACAAAGTATTACGGATTATTTTGGAGGCCATTTTTTTTCTAAACCTTGATAATATTACCTTTTTGATCCCTGAAGGCAAGACATATTTTGAATCGGATGTGTTCCCAAATATAGGACTATTCAGTTGCCTCTTAAGGAAAATAGAGAACAAATGAAGTGATGGTTCGGATGGGAAAAGTCAAGCTATTTTTTTTTTTTTTCATGTGTTAGTTGCACACATACTTACTGGTTTCCAACATTCAGAAATGAGACACACAAACATTTCTCCCCTCATTTTAGTATAGTTACTTTTTAACCTTCACAACAAGTGACCTCCATGAGACTGAAATGAGATAATGTCTGAAAAACTTTTTGTAAACTGTAATGGATTGGAAAATGGCTTTTATGAATACAGTAGTATTTAAGTCTTTAATAATCAGAAATAATTAGAATAATTAGAAACCATTATGTTTAAAGGACTACATGAAGCATGGAAGAAGAAAAAATAAAAATCCATGTCTTCAAGTGGTTCACGGTCAATTAAATGGTTTCGAGAAGAGCAGAAAGAAGGGTAAGGTGAAGGAAAGGGCAATATGCATGGGAGGTTGGAAAGGACTTCATAATGTGGGTGTGGTTTAAAGGCTAACAGAGCAGAAGAGCTCTAACATTGCATAGAGGAACCAGCATGTGCCATTGTACCATATTCGTAGCACAAGTAGCTGTGTTGAACTAGATGACATGCTATGGTTGAGAGACAAAGACTGGGTAAGTCATCTGGGATAGATTAATTTATTCATTCACCCAATGTTTCATTTATCTTTATATGCTATGCTAAGAAATATAGGTAATGAAGAACTAAAATTCAGGACTTTAGGGGACATCCTGTAATCAAATTTACAAATGATGTAGATTTGTGATAAGGCCATAAGCAAACATTCCTGTTCTCACAGGGAGAAAAACAGCATGAGGTTTAAAAAAAAAAAAAAAAAAAAAAAGTGGCACTGGAATACTGGAATATAATGAAAACAAAGAATATGAATGACTTGAGGTGGAACATGAAGAAGGGGAACCCACCTTTAAATCTTCAGCATGAATGAATGAATGTGCCATTCAATGTCCAAAGAAAACTCCTTCAAATGGAAGATAATTAATTTTGTACTTTCTGGCCATCTGATTTGCATGTGTTTCACTGTATTGGAGTCATTTATTATCTTTTCTGAACACATGACTGAGTTGAGTAGGAAACTGGCATGATTACTTTTTTATAGTTTTTATTTGCAGCACTTACCCCTATGTCTGGCACATAGTAGGTACCAGTACATGGTGGTGGTATTGAGTTCAATATGTGTACTAGGTGGCCCTTAAAATCGACAATCAAGCTAACAAAATTCCCATCAAAGAAATTCAGTCTAAAGGGAAACATTTACATGATTATAGTTGCTAAAGTTCTGAATTTACCAGCATGCTTTCCTTTCAGAAAAGACATCTTCAGCTATCTGAATTGCTCTTTTCACAATTTTAGCTTCATTGACTTCCATTTCAGAGATATTTTTAGCAAACAGATATTAGCTACTGAGACATATTTGGTAATCAAAA
This sequence comes from Loris lydekkerianus, assembly GCA_963574355.1. Classification (NCBI taxonomy): domain Eukaryota; kingdom Metazoa; phylum Chordata; class Mammalia; order Primates; family Lorisidae; genus Loris; species Loris lydekkerianus. Next base: position 16,542 of record CAUYPK010076178.1, read on the forward strand.
AAGATACCTGCTTATCATAAGCTTCTAAAACCCGATGGAAATAATTCCAATGTGAGTTTGTAAGCTCTCGATGTTTTTTTGAGTTACAGCTCTCTTTGAAGACATAGTCTCTTTTCTTCCTATTCTCATTTTTGACCTCAACATCATTACTGGATAATATTTATGAAAATAAATCCATATGTAAAATAACAATTCACTATAACAAAGATGTTAAAAAATATAAAACGTCTACTGGGATTCATATTAAGATTTTGCAATTCAGTACGATGAAGATCTATCCAAGTATAGCTAATTACCTCTGTTAACAGAGTGGAATAAACTTACACATATTAGGAACAAAATGAATAACCTCTTCATTTCAAATTCAATATGTCAAGCACGAACTTTATTCTTTTTCAAAAATAAATTTATTCTTTTCAAGTTCTTCCCAAATTGGCCAAGTTACAGTCTAATCAGTCTATTTGGGGACCAGCCCCAAACTATACCAGGAGTTCTTTCCCAGTGACTGGCAGAGATAAGAGGATGAGGGAAATAATAAAGATTCAAAGAAACAAAAAGAAAGTTTTTTAAGAAGCTGATGGGGGACTGTCCACCTCCAAGCATGAGGACCAGTAGAAGCCCCTAGCTCTGGGCTAGCTCTGTTTTTATTACACACATCACTATTTTAATCATCAATCTAATGGAGGAAGACTAACCTCTTATATCATGAGTCTTGCTGGGCTTGCAATTTCTAACCAAACTATTTCCTTAACTAACTCATTCATTAGACTGATTTATCTCTTACTTGTATTACTCTAACTTATTTATGATCTTAACACAAACAGAGCATGGGTTGAGGAACGCATTCCAGGAGCAGGATGTCAAAGCAGACCCCAATGAGACCATGCACACATATCTCAAGAGTGGTGATGAAACCCCCAGGAAGACTTGTGTACAAGCCAAACTGGTACTCCTGCCAATATCCAGATGACAGAAGAAAGGGGAGATTGTCCTCCTTATCTCCTTGAGAGACTTTTTCTCTCTTAACAAATCTGTTACTGCCCCACCCATATACCCCCAACACAATAATGTTTAGATGCCCGCCCTGTCTCCATCAAGTTCAGCGTTCCCTTGCTAACTCCCCCAATGCACTCACCCCTGCCCACAGTAAGCCTAGTCTCTCTCTGCTTAGTGATCTCTGAGCAAAGTGGCGCTGAGGGAGGGGTGAAGCTCCAGCAAGACAATCTGCTTGGAAATGCCAGGCTTCAGGCTGTTGCACTATGCAACAGATTTTGGGTTTTTCTGATCCAGTTCTCTCCTGTCTCTGTTCTCATTTGCCCATTATCTGCAGTCATTTTCTTAATTCAATTCCTAATCTCCTTATAATAAACAATTGAAAATTGGTTTTAAGCTTTTTAAATCATTATTTCTAGCAATGCAAGCATATCACGATCTGTCTCTTCCCTTAAGTACCAACATGTCCACCACACAGTCTCTTCAGCTAAAAACAATAGCATTGATAAAAATCACAAAAATTGGCTTGGCACCTGTAGCACAGTGGTTATGGCATTGGCCACATACACTGAGGCTGGCGGGTTTGAACCTGGCCTGGGCCAGCTAAACAACAATGGCGACTGCAACAAAAAATAGCCATGTGTTGTGGCAGGTGCCTGTAGTCTTGGCTACTTGGGAGGCTGAGGCAAGAGAATTGCTTAAGCCCAAGAGTTTGAGGCTGCTGTGAGCTGTGATGTAACTGCTCTCTAGAGTGCCTCATAGTGAGACTCTGTCTCAAAAAAAAAAAAAAGAATAAATAATAAAATAAAAAAAAGAAAAGAATAAGAATTACAACAATCCTGGACCCTGATTTCACCTTAGCTTTTCTCTTCTATCACTTGGTTCTCAATTTTTCCACAAAATATTCACATAAAAATAGTGCAGTTATGAATAAAGTAGATAGCATGCATTGAGTACTTTTGATATTCCATGTACTAGCATGAACATTTATATGGATTATATTACTTTATTGTCATCACTAAAACATCTGTGAGGTAGAAATTGGTATTATCTTCACTCTGCCCTTAAAGAAACTAACTTATAAAAAGTTTGAGCAACTTGCCCAAGGACACACATGTTTTCAAAGTCAAATTGCCTAAATTTAAATTCTGGCTGATTCACCATATGCTAGTTGTTTGCTCCTGGGAGAGTTAGTTAATTAATTCAAGATCTAGAATGACAAACTATCTCAGTTTGCACAGGACTAAGGAGATCCCCCAAACCTGGGATTTTGAGTACTAAAATTACATAGTCCTGGAACAATTGATTACCCTTTCGTATTTGAAAAATAACCACGGTAAAAGTGTCCACCTCTAAGATGTTCATTGCATGTGAAATGATTCTGTGAGCCTTAGCACAACAGCTATCTCATAGTTACTATTCAATAACTTATTTCTTTTTATCAGTATTGCCATTGGTTTTGTCCTTTATCACCCTTTGTCTAGACTTCCTTGCTGTATTTTGTTGTGCATATAGATAGCTACCCAGGTTATCTTATAAACTCTAGATTGATAATGAAAGGGCGGCACTCGACCGGCAGAGATCTCACAGACCACCAAGGCTTGTACAAAAGTTTTTTATTGGCGAGGAAGGGATGCTGCAGAGCAGCACCCAGGAGGAGAGAAAAGAAGAGAGAGGAAAGAGTGTGGGGGGGGGAGAAGGAGAGAGGAGGGGAGAGAGAGAGAGCACGCGTGTGAGAGAGCTATATAGGTTAGGTCCGGGGGAAGTCGTAGAATGGTGCCAGGATGGTAGAATAGCCAATAAGGAGTTACTGGTCTGACCAGAAGAGTCCTTACTGGTCTGGCCGTAAGTTTGAAATTTTCAGCGGGTAGCGGTAACTTTAAGAGTGAGACTGCTAATCTTGATCTGTAGAAAGTAGGAGGGGACTTTTCTGGGAAAGGGGCTTTCTCTGGGGAAATTACTAACAGATCATGCCTCTCTCTTGATAAAAATATGTGGTGACTCCACATTGGCTAATTAATTATCAGTTGTTAAATGTAAGATTCTTTTCTTTCTTCTTCTTCTTCTTCTTCTTCTTCTTCTTCTTCTTCTTCTTCTTCTTCTTCTTCTTCTAATTCTTTGACATAGTACATGGAATAGAAACAGAGCAATCTCTGCAAGTTCATTTATTTCTGTCCTGTGAGTTTTACATCTGCCTTCACTTTCAAATCTATCACTGCCCCACCCTTATGCCCCCAGCACAACAATGCCAAACAACCTCCACCCAGTATTCCACTCACCCCTGGTATCTCCTTTCTGTAGAATTTTTCCCTCCCAACTTCTTAATGTGTAGAAATTCTGTTATACTTTAGGACAAATGTAAAAATGTCATTACCTTTGTGGAACACATTTTTAAATTCCAGAATAATCTTACTGCAGTTTCTGATTTCTTTTTACTACATATTACCGAACATATCACATGTTTAAAATAATTACTTATTTTTTTTATTTCATTTCTTCCACCACCAGGTTGTGAATGCCTTCAGAGGTTTACATAGTATTGGATATTTATGGAAAAAATACTCTGCTAATGGCCAGGAAAATTAAGGGGAAAAAAAGGAAATTTCTTGTCTCACACTTATACCTGCCAAAACAAGATCTGGAAATTAAAATGGAACTCACAGTTCTTAATCAATGAAAGAATTAATGAAGAATTCAAATGAACAATGTCTTTTGGCATTGTCCTTTAATGAGTTTACATATTTATTCTAATCATACTTTTATTTCTCAAAATTTACTGGAGAACTTCTCTGGAACTTATTTATAGATCCTAAAGCTTGGAATCTTATATGAAATTGTTTCTATGGTGACAAAATAACATTGATGAATTGCATTAAAATATGAAACTTCATATTTGGTGAGACAAAAGAAAGATGTTTCATGTTGGCAACAGAACTGAAAAAGCACCTTGATTTTTCAGAAGTTAGAAAACCTTATTATGCACTAGAGAAACTGCAATTGGGTGCAAAGAATACTGGAAAAGAAATACTGATATACTCCTGGGTACCATTTAAATTATATAGAGTAGGCTCAGCACCTGTAGCTCAGTAGGTAGGGTGCCAGCCACATACACAGGAGCTGGCGCTTTTGAATCTAGCCCAGGACTGCAAAACAAGGACAAATAATAGCTAGGTGTTGTGGCAGGTGCCTGTAGTCCCAGCTCTTTAGGAGGCTGAGGCAAGAGAATCACTTAAGCCCAAGAGTTTGAGGTTGCTGTGAGCTGTGATGTCACTGCACTCTACCAAAGGTGACATAGTGAGACTCTGTCTCAAAAAAAAAAAAAAAAAAAAAAAAAAAAATAGAGAGAGCGAATTCATCATGTACATAGTTAGATTCAGGAGAAATATCATCAAATATTAAGATTATAACATGGGCAGGAGAAGATCCATACTCAAGAGAAGCAAAAGTTGACCCAGATATAGAATAGGCTAAGAATAGATACAACTTACATACATATCAAGTATTTAAATATTCCAAGCATTCTTCAAATTAGTTTGTTGTCCTAAAACATAATAATTAGAAAAGCAAATCAAATATGTGTAAATGCCCCTGTTAGTTTCCCATTAGTTTGTATATGAGATTTTGAATAAATTCCTCACAGAATTCCATTCCTTCAGATGTAATTATTTGTATTAGCACAGCATCATCATAACTGTGACAATGCATGACATTAACAAATTGTGGAAAGTTTTGACTAGTTTTGAGGATGCTTTAATTTGCAAAAAGATCTTTAGAGTAAATCTGAAGTTCTGTTATATAAAAACAGAAAAAAACATATGATAATAGCCCAGAATTATAAAATAAGGATTCAGTATTGATGTGTGATGTGGGAATGAATAGGAAATTAGGATGTATGTGAGAAGACACGACGTATCCATTGACCAAACTGCATGTAGGATGTGAAGAGAAGGGAGAATTTCAAAAGAGGATCTAGAAAGAAAAGGGACATGGCAACAATTGGTAGAAGAAGAGGATGAAAAACAAGAAGAAAAAAAGAAGAAGTAAACAGGGAGAGAAGGATACTACAGAAAAGTAAAAAGAGCATTCTGATTTCAACAGCATAAACACAGTTGCTAACAGACAGCCCTCAGGTCATCTCTCCATGTAGTCGAAGTTCTCTTATGATACCCCCACTGCTACATTAGACAATAGACTCAGAGCTATCACATGCCTAATAATTGGCAGAACCAACACTCAAACTCTACTTGAAGTCACTCCAACAACAACCAGTCATGGTTAGTTTTGAGAGCAAAGTTCAAAGACATTTTTGTTTAACATGCTGATGTGTATACTTTATAGCTTAAGTAGTAGACACTGACCCACAGATAATACAGAATTATATAAATTATAACTACACATAAAATGAATCTTTCTTATGGCTTCCACTCTGTTTCTTTGGAGGTGACAGTAGAATGGACAATGGCAAAAGGGAGGAACAGACAAAGTATAGGTGCCTCCATAGGCTGTAGAAAGGTGGTGGCTACAATTCAGACACAATTCAGCATCACACTTTGCAATGCCCCTGTCTCCAGTTAGACGAGCAGATTTATTGGCCTGGTACCTCAGTTTTTTGGAAAATAACACCAAAACCTACACTATTTGTTTGTACCCTCTTATTAATCCAAAATACTGAAACAAAACCCAAGAAATCTACAAAGCTAAGAGATTCTGAGCAAATACCACGTGAAGTA
>CAUYPK010076179.1:0-62059 GCA_963574355.1 Loris lydekkerianus
GAACAGCATCAATGTATAGAGTACAAAATTCTCCATCGATCAGTATATACCACGACACAGTAGAATAAATATTTATTGAGATATGGAGCTACAAAAACACATGACATTAAAACGGACAAAACGTTTGAAACAACCTAATAACTTACCATTGAGTCTTAAAATCAGTATGAGTTCTTCAATATTATCCTTTTTCTGAATAGTTTTGGCTATTCTAGTCTCTTTACCTTTCTATATAAGTTTTAGGATCATCTTACTGATATTTTCAAAACAACTTTCTAAGATTTTGATTGAGATTCCATGGATTCAATAGATCAAATCTTAATAATATTGCATCTTCAAGTTCATGGACATAGTATATCATTTCCATTTATTTAAGTCTTCTTTAATTTTTTATTAACTTTGTAATTGTCAGCGTATAGATCCTACACGTATTCTGTTAGATTTAAATCCAAACACATCATTTTTTGAATGTGTTCTATTGTAAGTGATATTTTTTTAATTTCAAATCTATTTTCTATTTTTAGTATAGAAGAATATGGATAGCTTTTGTATATTTACCTTGTATCTTGCGATCTAATGCTAACTGAGCATTTTTTGAAAAAGAAAAAGACAATCTTTCTCTATTTTCTCATTGGTTAGTAAAGCCCTCTTTCCAAAGGCTTTTGGAAACGTGTTTGAGGAATTAACTTATACGTTTTTTGTTATTATAGGTGGTTCACCGAAAAAGATCCAGAGATGGCTCCTAAGCATAAGAAGAGATGCTCAACCAGCTTGAAATAACAGAGGTAGAAATTGAAACTATGTTGAGATACCATATTTTATGGCTCAGACAGGAAAATATTGAAAAGTTTGATAACACAGCATGCCAGCCAGGCCATAGGAAATAAGCCTCATCTTCCAGATATAAGCTTAGGAGGAAGGCAGTTTGAAAATACCAAGCGAAATTACAAAATTACACTTTTTGACCTAAAAATTACACTTCTGGGAATTTTTCCTGCAAGATATTCTTGCAAAGGTACAGATGATATATTTATAAAAGTATTAATTATAATATGTTTATAATTGAAGACTGAAATAGTATAAATGCACATCAATATGGAATTGGCTGAATAAGTGACATTATTACAGTGCAGCTAGACATTTATATCTGAACAGTGTAACAATAAATAAACTAATAGTACATTTCAACAAAACTTCACATTATTGGCAGATGAAATTTAAGAAAATGATGATCAGTTATGTGTAACCAACAATAAGCTTGTACATAGATCTATATACCCCACTGAGAATTAATTTCAAATGTGTCATTATATCTGAACATGCAAATTAATAGACCTTGAAACCAGACCTTCAATTACTGGTTCATGAAGTATTAAATCAAAGTTTCCAAAAATAATATTATTATACCTATTTCACTAAAAATATTTTATTTCTAACAATTGAATTATAGCAAAAAAAAAGTGTCATTAATAAAATGTTGAGATGTTAATTTAACCTCTATCTCATCCATTTTTAAACTTCAGTTTAATGAATGTTTATAATTTATATAACATACTGGCACAGAGGCCAAGAGTGGGTTTATAATTTAATATACACCTGTTGGGGCTACGTGCTTTTCTTTCTTTGCTGATGGGCTTTGATATAATGTTTGGAGACTCATGCTGTCAAGAAGAGCTCTCACTTGGATGGGAGGTCTTGGTCAAGTTGTGTAGTAGGAGGGTTGTCAAAGGGGAAGAAAGAAAAAGAGGTAAGAAAGACCCAGAATGTAGTTATTCCCTGCTTCAGAACATGAGAGTGCAGTATATTATGACCTGAGGTCCCAAGAAGTAGAATTCTAGCATCTCTAGGCAATTGGAAACAAAGGAGTTAAGAATTCTTCTTTCTCTAAGGCTCTAAAGGAAGGCCCTTGAGCTAGGAAAGGTTGGCTCCTGCCTTGTAAGAATCGGACATGGCTTCACAGGATGAAGGAAGCTTGTGTGAGCTGCTAGTCACTGATTGAGTAAGTACAGCAGTGTTTCTTCCACATAGTCACCTGAGAAATCAATCTTTGGAGGAAGGCATCAGAAAACTGCCTTTTTAACAAGACCTAAATGACTCTGATGAAGCTGCCTGTCCCAAAGATCCAGCAACGGCAACCCTTGGCTTGAATGATGGTAGAACATGATGTTCAGGGTTTACCATTGCCATGGGGTTTTGTTTTGACTGAAGACCAATTAAGATTCTGAGACAAGGGCTAAAAATTTGCTTTATTTGTAAGCATCTTAGACCATATTTGTTTGCCTCTCAGTGCTTAGCACAATGCTATACACCAGGGGAAGACATGATTTTTCTGTAAAGGGCCATATAATAATATAACAGGCTTTGTGTTCTATACCATCTATAACACAACTACTCAGTTCTGCCACCATAGTGGAAAAGCAGCCACAACTATTATACTATCAGATGGACATAGCTGTGTTTCAGTGAATCTTTAGTTACAAAAGCAGGCCTAGTTTGCAGACTCTTGCTATTTACAGGTGTGTAATCTACATATCCTGTGTGAAATGCACTCCGGTGCCTTATTGTTTAATTACTTTAAAGCCCACATTGTGACTCCCTACTTTGGCCTTGCTGAATACCCAGATCTATTTTTTTTTTATTTCAGATTAATATGAGGATACAATGTTTAGGTTACATTATTTTCATTTCTAAGGTAAAGTTCAAGTTGTAGTTGTGCCCTTCACCCAGGGGGTGTGCTGAACACCCTCATGTTGTGCACATTAGGTGAGATCCTGCTAATCACCCTGCCATCTCCTCTTTCCCGTCTCTTCTCTCCTCGCCCTCTCACTTGAATATACTAGTGTTTTTCTTTCACATGGGTGCATAGTTCTTTATATATGGGTTTCTTGTTAGTATTGAGTATATTAGATGCTTGTTTTTTTCATTCTTGTGATACTTTACTAAGAAGAATGTGTTTTAGCTGCATCCAGGCTATAAATCTGACAAAGGGCTGATAACTAAAATCTACAGAGAACACAGCCCTATTTTTCAGTCTACCCTTTCAATGGGAGAAAAGCTAGTCCCAGGGGAAGAAACTGATAACTTGAGAAATTTCTAGGCAAGTGCAGAAAATGATACTGGATGAAAATTATGTATAAACATCAGGTACAGTATTCTAAGCAATAATCAGAAATGTCATTTCACTCAGCAAAGTTGTGCCATTAGAGAAGACATATTATTTCAAGAGAAGAGGAGATTGTAGCAAACCAGTAACCAACAAGAGATAGTGCACTTGATTCTACTCCAATTTTAAATAATTAAGTGTGGAGTCTCCTTCTTACCTCCTCTACACCCATTACCCACTGCTTTCTTCCTCCCTCTTGCTCTCCACCCAGCTGCCAGGATTTTAGGACACCCCACCAGAAATGTGGTAGGGAGCTCAGAAAAACATTGCATTTGTAAGAAAAAAAAGACTGATATTTTGGAAGCAATGCTCCCACATTTGGAAATGTATCAAGCTAAGAGAACGAGAAAATGATAAGATCCTCATTTTACTCCCTTTGATGCACCCCCAACCATAAATATTGAAGTTGCTCATACAAGGCTGCTTGTATTTAATCTCTGCCTCAAATAAGGTGCTGATTTCCCATATATAGTTGATCCTTGCAAAGTTGTAGATGCCCCAGTCCCCATGTGGTTGAAAATCCACATACAACTATTGACTCCCCAGAAACTTAAGGAATAGCATACAGTTGATGAAAAGCCCTACCAATAATAAAAATTGTCTATTAGCAGGTATTTCATCTGTTGCATGCATTATATACCATATTCTTATAGTAAAATAATCTAGAGAAAAATGTTATTAAGAAAATCATGGCTTGGTGCCCGTAGCACAGTGGTTATGGTGCCGGCCACAAACACCAAGGCTGACGGCTTCAAATTCAGCCCCGGGCCAGCTAAACAACAATGACAACTGCAACAAAAAAATAGCCAGGTGTTGTGGCAGGCACCTGTAGTCTGGCTACTTGAGAGGCTGAGGCATGAGAATTGCTTGAGCCCAAGAACGTGAGGTTGCTGTGAGCTATGATGCCACAGCACTCTACCGAGGGTGACAAAGTGAGACTCTGTCTCAAAAAAAAAAAAAAAAGAGAGAGAGAGAATCCTAAGAAAGAGAAAATATTTACTGTTCATTCAGTGGAAAGGGATCATCATGAAAGTCCTCACTGTCTTCATGTTAAGAGCTGAGGAAGAAGAGCAAGAAGATCAAGGGTTGGTCTTGCTGTCTCTGGCATGGCAGAGGCAGAAGAGGCGGAAGGGATGAGGGGAGAGGCAGGCGAGCTCCAGGCAACTTTTATTGAAAAAAAGTCTATGTATAAATGGACCTGTGTGCTGTGCAAACATGTTGTTCAAGGGTCAACTATATAGGGAATGCTTCACCCTTTAGATTCTATTTCTTCAATTCAGAGTTAAGCTGAGAATCCGAAAAGTGCTCTGGGGATTCCATTTGGATGTCAATAGAGAAGGGTTAGTTTCCCAGAAGTGCAGCATTGAGATATAAGTAACATTGAAAAAACACGGAGGAAAGAGCTTGCACTCTAATTCCCCATCTGTACTTTCTTTGTTTTTCCCTGATGCTGGTTCTAACTGACTAAAAGGGACAGGCAACCCCTTGGCAGGGTAGTCCACAAAAACAGCTGCCAGGTTTTGAAGTTTCCATCAGCAACAGACAACATCTTAGAGTAAAATCAAGATTGTCTGACCTGATCTCCCAATCTTCGACAGGTTCTGCCTCCACCAGGCTTCAGGGATGAAGGCTGCGGGCATTTTGGCCCTGATCGGCTGCCTGGTCACAAGTGCGGAGTCCAAAATCTACACTCGCTGCAAACTGGCAAAAATATTTGCAAGGGCCGGCCTGGACAATTACGCAGGCTTTAGCCTTGGAAACTGTGAGATTTTTGTTTGTTCTTTCCTCCTGCATTCTCTCTGCCTTTGACCTGACCTCTGAGATAGCGAAGGTCCCAGCTACACCCTCTTCTGTTGGCTCCAGCTTTTCCAGGCTCTTGACTGCCCTCCTCTAGCCCCCCCACCCAAGGGATGGCTGCTGGGACAGACACACACTGTCCCCAATGGCCGTTCTCTGAGCCTCTTTCTATACCTCCCTTGCCCCTCACTTCCTTATCCCTGGGATCCTGTGTACCAGTGAGGGAAGGAGAAAATAATGCCACCCCTGCTGTCATCGTCAGGGGGAGGACCTGGCTTTTGGTGGTAACCTAGACTCAGCCACTGACCAGGGGTACAGCTTCAGGTGTACCTATCCCAGCCTTCCAAGGCCCCCCACCAGATGCAGCACCCTCCCTGCCCAACCCCGGGGCTTGTTGGGAGGGGAGAATTAAGTACCTGTGGATGAGGAATTCCCCCCACACACACACCAGCATTAAGAACTGGCTTACAGAAAACAGTGCGATTCCTCTCCTGGGACTCCTGGCTCCTCCCCTCTCTAGGGATCTGCATGGCATATTATGAGAGTGGCTACAACACCACGGCCGAGACTGTCCTGGAAGATGGAAGTACTGACTACGGCATCTTTCAGATAAACAGTTACACGTGGTGCAGATACGCAAAGCTGCAGGAGAAGAACCACTGCCACGTTGCCTGTTCAGGTACGCTTCTGATTTGCCAAGGACAGTATCCTCAGGGACAAAGGAAAGAAAGCTGACAATGGGGTAGCTGTCCATTTTCTGCTTTAACTGAGATTTGGCATTCAGATTTGCAAATAGGTCTATTCTAAGCTAATGAATGATTCAAGGTCCTAGGCGCTACTTGTCAAAAAGTGACTTCTTCCCTCTGGGATAGTTTTTATTAAACCCTCCACCAAAACAGGGAGATGGACCAATGTTACCTTTACTGCCTTTTTCTGTTTAGAGAAATTTGATGTCTTCAGTAATAGGAGGAGGCCTCTTTCCAGGAACAACTCACCCAAAGGCTGTAGTTTGGGCTTCTTTGTGCAGAATGAGCCAAATGAATGCACTGTACATTTCTTTAGTAGTAGACCATAACTTAGAATCCATTCCCACCTCTTCTTGCACTTTGGCCATCTAAGAAATAAATGTATGCACAGCATTGAAGATGCATCAGACACGAATTCTGCTTTGTGAACCTTTTTATGCAATGAGAAAAGACAATATGTACTTATGTGAAGTTCAATAAATGACTATAGGCAGGTATGGAGTTGAAGCAGTGAGCTTCAGAGGAAATGATAGTGTTAATAAAACCATGGAGGGAGTGGAGGTTCTGTAAACACAGTGATATTTGATCTGAGACTTGAAAGATATCTTCAAGATGTGGGTAGAGATGGAGAAAAGTCATTCCAGGCAAGAAGAGCAGAGAGGTCATGTGAGAAGGTGTGGGGCATGGACAGGGAGTACTGAGATGTGCGTTCTATGTATAACAAAGTGGATGTGATGAGGAATCACAGGACATGTGGTTGGGAAGGCTGCCTACTACCTTGCCTTGAAAGCCTACTACCTACTACTCATTGCCTTGAAAGCCAGTCTAAGGAGCTGATAGTAATTTTTGCCTGTAATAGGGATCCAGGGAGGGTCAGTTAATTATGCTTTGAGTCAGCAAGACTGATCTGCACGATCTAGAATAGATTAAAGAAGAGAACATTGAATTGTTGAGGTAAGAGACAAAAAGACCTGAACGGTGGTCATGGTTGGGAACATGGAGAAGAGAAGATGAAAACAAGAGGTACTGAACAGGTGGAGGGATGGAGCTCAGTAAATGACAGTCTCATTTGAGTTCACTCTAGAATATAAGGCCCTTGAAGGGCAGAGAGTTTTGTCTATTTCATTCATTGATTTCAGTGTCTAGAATGGTGCCTGGCCTTTGTAGGCACTCAGTAAGTATTTATTAAATAAACATATGGAAGGAATAAGGAGTAAGGGTGTAGTCAGAGACTCATAAAATATTCTCTGGAAAATTCTTTGGGAGCAGGAAGTAAACTGTGCTTCAATTTCTCTTTGCCCATGTACAGTAGTCCTCTCTTGTCGGAGGGACATATATTCCAAAACCCACCCCCTGAAGCTGTGGATAGCCCTGAATCCTATGTGTTTCCTGTACACGTATATCTATGATAAAGTTTGGTTTATAAGTTAGGCACAGTGAGATATTAACAATAATGACTAATAATAAAATAGAGTAATTATAACAATGTACTGTAATAAAAGTTGTGTATATGGTCTCTTCTTCTCTTTCCTCTCCCTAAATATGTTACATTAATAAAAATAACTCCCTATGTTAGGGGCAAGACATGATTGTAAGAGGGACTTTACCTGACAAATGCAATCAGTATAACCTGGTTTCTTGTACCCTCAATGAATTCCCAACAATAAAATAAATAAATAAATAAATAACTCCCTGTGGTTGACCATGGGTGACTGAAACCATAGAAAGTGAAAACAGATAAGGTGGAACTATAGTACAAGATAATCAGTATTTATGTTTGACTGTATGAGTAATTGAATAATACGTTAATTTATCAAGTAAATTTTTCCAACCCTTACATTAATACAGAACAGTCACTACCTCCTGAGGCAGAGTTCCCAATTGTTAATTAGGCCTTAGTTTAGAACATCCTTCTGTTAGGCCAAATCTACCTCCTTATGGCTCTCTAGTTTTTCATTCTGTATTTATGCAAAACAAATTTGCTTTCTTTTAAACATAGAAACTTATGAACTGTTTGCAGATAATTCATAAGTATTTTTCATCTGTGAGCTAAAACATTCAGTATCTATGCCTTTCTACAGGTATGACTTGAACCTTTACCTGGTCTGATCATGTTAGCATTCCCTAAGAGCTTACCAATGGGGATTTCAATTAAATATGGTGACTGGATACATGCATTTACCTCCATGGTGGGCTTGACAAAGGCCCTCCAGAATGTCCACTCTCTAATCCCTGAGATCTATGAGTATGTTGCCTTATGTGGCAAAAATGACTTTGCAGATGTGATGAACATTCTGAATCTTGATAGGGGGAGATTATCCTAGGTGATATGGGTGGGCCCTCTCTAATCACATGAGTCCTTTAAAGCAAAGAGTCTTGCCTCCTGATGATCAGAGAGAGATATGATGACAGAAGGAGGTAAGATTCAAATGTGGGAGAAACTCAACCCACCATTGCTGGCTCTGACAAGGATGTAAAGGGCCAGGAGTCAGGAATGTTAAGTGGCCTACAGAAGCTTGGAATGGCCCTCCACTCTCAGCTAGCAAGCAACAGGGATTTCAGTCCTACAACCACAAAGAACAGGAATTCTGCCAGGACCCAAGTAAGCAGAGAAATGGATCATCTCCCAGAGCCTCCAGAAAAAACAAACAGCTTGCCAACACCTTGACTTTGTTGGGGTGAATTCTATGTCACTCTTCTGACCTACAGAACTGGAGGAAATTTTTGAGTTTTTTAAGCCACTGAGTTTGTGGTGATTTGTTATGGCAGCAACAGAAAACTAATACACCTCTGCTCTGTCTGGATATCCTATTAATGTAATAGTAAAGAGATTTAAGAATAAATAAGATAAAAAAGGCATAAATCCAAAAAGACAGGATAAATGAAAGAAGAAACAGTAAAAAAATTTTAAAAAAATTAGAAGCTGGAAAGAAGGAAGCAAGTGGTGACTGACTTAGTGATTAGAGAAATCTGAATCCTAAGTCTACAGTGGGAAAGCCAAGACACTACCATGAAAACTCCACAAGACTCAGAAGTTAGTAGCATCAGCTACTTCTGGAAACTGGAGTGAAAGTAGATTGAAAACAGGAGGATCTGTTGAAATTCCCATTAAGGAGCAGTTAAACTATCAATTTCCTTCCTTACTGCACTCACCTATTGACTATCCCAGCCCAACCCCAGCAGAATACTAGGACTTCATCCTCTAAACACAATGAAGTAAAAATCTCACAACTGAAAGACCTCAACAACCTTTGAGTGTGAGCTCCAGATTAAAGACATAAAAAAAATTGAGTTAAAATTTCCCTAGTGTTAGTCAAATCCTAGAATGATGGCAGCCAGGCTAGACTCCTGAGATGAAAATATTTTCTTTTAGGGAATCTGTCTAGATGAAAAGGAAATAACTAAAAGTTCTGAGTGGGACTCCCCAGTGAACAACACTGCTCAAGCCTTTCTATAGTGAGGGTCACAGTTGAAAATTTCCCCCTCTGTAAACAGAGCTTCCATCAGCTTCTTAATGACCTTTTCTTAAGGTGCAGATAGCCAAGGATCACCATACTTCAGAAGAGTGTCACTGATATATAAAAAAAAAAGAGACAAAAACAAACAGAAAAACTTGTTGAAAAATGAGATTATAGTTTTCAGTTGAGAAAACTTTAAATAAAAAAAAATCATGAATGTCTTCAGACAGACAACAGAAGATGTATTAAAGAAATAAACTTTTTAAAAGAGAAAGAAAGAAGGAAGGAAGGAAGGTAGGAAGGAAGGAAGGAAGGAAGGAAGTTAGTTTAGAAAAATAAAAATAAAAGCTTTTAGAAAATAAAAATATGGTAGCAGAAGCCAGGCACAGTGGCTCAAACCTATAATCCCAGCATTTGGGGAGGTTGCCGTGGGAAGATTGAGGCCAGGAGTTTGAGGTTAACCTCCTGGGCAACAATGAGACCCTATCTCTGAAAAAAAAAAAAAAAAATAGCCAGGTGTGGTGACAGATGCCTGTCGTCCCTCTACTTGGGAGGCTGAGGCAGGAGGATCCATCTTGTAACCCCAAGAGTTTGAAGTTACAGTGAGCTATGATGACACTTCTTCACCCTACCCTTGTGATAGAGTGAAACTCTGTCTAAAAAAAAAAATTATATATAGCAGAAATAGGACATTCAATAAATTAGTTGGAAGATAACATTGAGGAAGTCTTTCTAAAAGCAGAATGAAAGAAAGAGATAGATGGAAAATAGAAGAAATAAGCATAAAGAATGAATGGACATGAAAGAATACAAGTTTCAGCAGGAGAGAAGAGAAACAATAGATAGTATAAAATCTTTTTTAAAAAAGTTCAACCAAAAGAAAAACCAAAAGTTCATCACATAAGCAGAACGGTAGTCTCCCCCCTTACCTGCAGTTTTCCTTACTGTTATTTAAATTTTCCATAATCAATTGTGATCCAAAGATATTAAATGGCAAATCCAGAAATAAAATATTCATAACTTTAAAGTGCATGCCATTCTGAATAATGTGTCGAAATCTCACAATACTCTGCTGCATCCTACCCAGGATATGAATAATTCCGTTGTTCAGTATATTCACGCTCTATGCACTACCTTTCCCTTAGTTACCTAGTATCTGTCTTGATTATCAAATTGAAGAAATACAGTAGATATAGGGTCTGGTACTATCCGTGGTTTCAGGACTCTCCTGGGGGTCTTGGAATCATCCCCCACAGATAAGGGGAAACTACTTCACAACAAATTAATGTAGACTTACATTAATACTTACATTAATACTGAGGCACATCCTTATAAAATTTCAGAACACTAGACACAGAATATATGACAAGCTTCCTTCCATGAGAGAAAAACAATAAACAGGTACTATACAAAAGTTCAAGTATCAGAGTGACATCAGACTTCTCAACCACAAACTGGATGCTGGAAGAAAATGGAACAATGCTTCCAAAAATTCTGAGGAAAAATTGTTTCCAATCAACAATTCTGTACTAACCCAATTATCAGTTCATTTTGAGAGTAGAATGAATACATTTTTAGACAAGCAAATTGCTAACATTTTTCTCTCCTATGTTATAAAGAATCCTAGCTGTAAAACTTACTAAATGCAAAACTGGGTAATTTGAAGAAATTTTAATAAAGGGGCTACCTAACGAAAGTATAATCAGATCATAGGAAAGCCAGGGAGGGATAATAAAGAGAGGAATTAGGAACAGCAGGTCATTACCACCTCCTGCCCCCAAAGAAGAATGAAAAGAGTCAAGACCAACATTTAGATATAAAGGGTCTGCCAGGAAAAGACTTTCTTGTAGGACCCGTGTCCTCCTTCAAGACCTATAGCTCATTCTGAGTGACCCACCAGGGGAAAAAAGCTGGAAAAATATATATCTCAGCCTCACTGTGCTTCCTACCTTCCTTTCCTGCTGGTCCTCACTCTCATTAAACCCTGCTAGAAGTCAAGGACAACAGCACCCATTGATGCCATCTATGGGTCTATTTCCTGATGCTCAGCTCATGGCCAAGTAGGATAGACAGTGGATGTGTAGGTTCAAAGAGAAGGTACACCGCACAGTCACCATGCAACCTTATTCACAACACCATGGGACAAGTGCTCCACTGAAAGGATAAAATAAACCAAGAAATAGGAAGACACAGTTCTAGAAAACAAAGGATTCATTAAGAAAGAAAGGCAAAGAGAATAATTAGCATAATTGTGAGGGATAATCCCAGGATAAACTTTTATTATGGATTTCTAATTATATCTCATTGAGGTTAGAGAACGGTCTACATAGTTTCAAACCTTTAAAGTTCTTTAACCTTGTTTTATAGCACAGCACATGAGTCTTATGGCAAATGTGCACTTGAAAAAAAAATGTTTACTTTATAGTTAGTGGACGAATGTTCTCTAAATGACTATTAGATCTTTACTGATTTTCTTGTTTGTTCTATCATACAGGGAGAACATACTAAAACTTGCAATTATCATTATAGTTGTGTCCATTTCTCCTCTCAGTCTTGTCAGTTTTAGGTGATATGTTATTAAGTACATAGTCATTGAGAATTACTATGTCTTCATGATGAATTGACTCTTTTGTTACTGGAGTCAGTATTTCTCCTAAACTCTGGTTCTATGTCTTATCCAGAAATCCCCTTTGGCTAATAGCAATATAGGCACACCAGCATTCTTCTGGGAGGTATTTGCAATGGTGTGTTTCTATCCTTTCTTTTTCTTTTAACCATTTGTGTCTTTATATTGATTTATTTTTTTCTTTTTTTGATATGGAGTCGCACTTTGTCACCCTTGGTAAAGTGCCACGGTATCATATCTCTCAGCAATCTCAAAACTCTTGGGCTCAAGTGATTCTTTTGCCTCAGCCCCTGAGTAGCTGGGACTACAGGCACTGCCACAACATCCAACTATTTTTAGAGACAGGGTCTCGCTCTTTCTCAGGTTGGTCTCGAGCCCATGAGCTCAGGCAATCCACCCACCTCAGCCTCCCAGAGTGCTAGGATTACAGGTGTGAGCCACCACCCCTGGCCTGTGTGTCTTTATATTTAAAGTGACTTTCTTAGAAGTAACAAATACTTATGTGTTACATTTACATCAATTCTGACAATCACTGTTTTTCAATTCAAGTGATTACTACATCAATGGTCGGCAAATGTCTCCTACGGGGTCATATAGTAAATATTTTAGACTTTGCAGATCATGTGGTTTTTATTGCAACTATTCAACCATGACATGAAATGAAAGAAGCCATAGAAAATATGTAAATGAATGGGCCTGGTTGTGTTCCAATAAAGCTTTATTTACAAAACAGGAAGTTGTCCTGTGGGCCATCATTTGCTGAACCCTTGGTTAGACCATTTACGTTTAAGGTGATTATAAAGATGGATGGCTAGCTTTAAATCCCATCTTGCTATTTCGTTTTCTATTTGTGCCATTTTTTTTTTTTTGGTTCCATTTTTAACCCCAGCATTCTCTTTTACTGACTTCTTACCTATACCTCTACTTTGTTTTTAGTAGTTACTCTAGCCATCATTATCTTATCACATTCTACCTTCAAATAACACACCACTTGATGTATATTATACACGTTTTGTGACAGTGTACTTCAATTTTCCCCATCATCTTCATCATATGTTGTCATGCATTTTAACTTCTACATGTTATATACCTCAAGATGCATTTTTATTATTTTTGCTTTAACCAATTAAATTTTTAAATGAAGGAAAATATTTCATTGTATTTATCACATATTTCCTACTTCCAATACTCTTCATTCTTTTGGTGGATTCATTTGACCAAAGACAGTTAAGTGATACTATTTTCTTTCAGCCTGAAGAACTTCCTCGTTTCTCTCTGGAATAGCTAACTACTAGCAAGCATTTAGTTTGGCTTTTGAATGATATTTTCCCTAAGCATAAAATTCTAGGCTAAAGTTGTTCTCCTTTCAAGTTGTTACAGATGCTCCATCATCTTCTAGCTTGCATTGTGTACAACAGGAAATCGGTGATTTTCTTATCTTTGTTCCCTGCATGTAATGTGTCTTTTTTCCTCTAGCTGCTTTTAAGATTTTCTCTTCATCACTCATTTTCAGTAATTTGATTATGTGTGGGGTATCTGTGTTTATCTTACTTGGTATTCATTCACATTTTGGATCCCTGAGTTTATACCTTTCATTAAATTTGGAAAAATTTTAGTTATTCTTTCTTCAAATACTTTTTCTTTTACTTTTTTTTTTTTTTTCAAATGCTTTTTTCTTTTCTCTGCCATGATTCTAATGGCATATGTTAGATCATTGATGTTATCTCACAGGCCATAGAGGTTCTTCATATCTTTAGTCTATTTCCTGCTCTCTTCTTTTATTTTCAATAGTTTCCATTGCTGTATCTTCAAATCCATTATGTTTATTTTTTCTCCTGAACTTTCTAATCTATTAAACTCAGTAATTGGAAGTTTCATTTAAGATACCAGGTTTTTTATTCGGCATTGGGTAATTTTTTAATCTTTCATTTAATCTTTCATTTCACAAAAGAATTTTATTTGTGTTTTTCTTTTAAGTCCTTGACATAAATAAGCATATTTATAAGCACTGTTTTAAATTTCTTATCTGCTAATTCAATCAACTGTGTTGTTTCAAGCTCCCTTCAGCTTGGCTTTGGGCAGGCAGCCATTGTGGGAAAGCCACACAGGAGAAATAGTTCCCAGGGTCCTAGTGCACAGTCCTAGTGCAGGGCTCTGGCACCCCTGCTGAGCTTGGCAGCCATTCTTGGGGTAAGATGAGCACTCCCCCAAAACTACTTTGTCATCAAGGGGTACTGTTTGAGGGGTGAAGACATGCCACCTGAGAGATCTGGTGAGAGCTTTGGGCTCCTAATCCCATGGGGACTGAGTAATCTCAGTCTTCCATTGAGATCTAGGTCTTCCTATTGAGTGATCTTTCTTCTGGTTATGTGTCACATGTTATGCCCTTTTGCATTGGATACTAGACATGGTGTATACAACTTTGTTGAGTGTCTGGATTAGGCTATGTTTCTCTAACGAATGTTGAATTTCATTTTACCAAGCAATTATGTTCATTCTGATCATGTTAGCCCTTTTAAGGCATGCTCTTTGAACTTTGTTAGGGAGGTTCTAGAATAGTCTGTATATTAAGATCACTTTAGTCTACTACATACTACCAAAGCATGACTTATCTAGTGCCTCTTCTGAATGTCCTAGGGGTTCACCAAGATCTTCTCTTTGGAAATCAAATATTTCCCAGTCCTGTGTGGGCTCTGTAATTGTCCAGCTCCCTGGCTTAATCTCATGGAGTTTTATACTTTCCATGCCCAGGTTGGCCTTCAGCCAAAGATTTGGGGGAACCCCTATGCAAATTTCTGGTGCTGTTCCTATGGGCAGCTCCTACTTCT
This sequence comes from Loris lydekkerianus, assembly GCA_963574355.1. Taxonomy (NCBI): domain Eukaryota; kingdom Metazoa; phylum Chordata; class Mammalia; order Primates; family Lorisidae; genus Loris; species Loris lydekkerianus. The sequence goes on from CAUYPK010076179.1 coordinate 14,619, forward strand.
TACATATACTTCTCCACAAATTCCAGCTGCATTAGGCCTCTAAAGTCTGTCTCTTGCCCTAGCAGGATTGTACCTCAAGAGGAAGGCTCCTCTGGGCAGAAAATCATAGCAATTCTAAGGCTCACCACATTTGTTTTCTATAAAGGATGGTGATCCTGCACTACCAGTTTCCTGCTAGCTGAAAATATATATATATATTTTTTTGAAACAGAGTTTCCTGCTAGCTGAAAATATATACATATATTTTTTTGAAATAGGGTCTCACTTTGTCAGCCTTGGTAGAGTCCCATGGGGTCACAGCTCACAACAACCTCAAACTCTTGGGCTCCAGCAATCCTCTCTTGCCTCAGCCTCCCGAGGAGCTGGCACTACAGGTACCCAGCACAATGCCCGGGGTCCCTCTCTTGCTCAGGCTGATCTCCAACCTTTGAGCTCAAGCAATCCACCCACTCCAGCCTCCCAGAATGCTAAGATTACAGACATCAGCCACCATTCCAGGTGCTTAAAAATAACTTCATTATATATTTTTTTCAGTTTTCTAGTTATTTTGCCAAAATCTATTACCCCATCATGGTGTGCTCACCTTTACATACAGTTTACTAATTTAATATTGTTCAATTTTGTTCCAATTAAGGAAGTTTAGAGCAATTGTCTATCTTGTCTCGTCCATGTGTAAGATAATAATTGATTGTATGAAATTAGAGTGTCAGACAGGTCATGGTTAGAGGTGAAGGGACACTCATATCTGTTTTCTCATCAGAAAGACCAGGATATATAGTCAAGGACTGCTTTAAAATAGAAAAACAGGATATTGGTTTTATACCCTAATCACTCCTCCCTCAGCCTCAGGCCAGAGAATCTTTCATCATGAACAATGTCATTTGTATCATGGAAGTGGGGACATTTGTGGAAGCAAGTTAGCATGCTTTTAATCTTTGGGGAAGTTCTAGAGTAGTCTGAATGTTAAGACCACTTATTCTACCAAGACATGACCCATCTACTCTTTTGAATGTCCTAGGGGTAGGTTAACAAGGACTATGTATAATATACACACATTTCATGCCCTTCTTGTGACACCAGACTATCTCCCCACTCCTCATTCCAAACTGTATTCCTAAAATTCCTGCTTACCTTTCCCAAACTATTGCAACTGAAATTTTAAAAAATATTTCCATATATAAAGCATGCACACACACACACACAACACCACACATATACAGACACACATACATACATAGATACACATGCACACCATGATCAAAATTCCTGGTAAAATGCAATCTTTGTTTTCAGCACAGGCTGCATTAAAATAAGACATATTTAAGGAAAAGGTGATTCCTGGATTTTCTATCTGATCTAGTTTACTTATATTAATCTTATTTCTCATCAGCCAAGTATCTGAGCTGAACTTGGTCACTTTAAAGAGGAGAAAGAGATATAATTCTTTTTTTTTTATTGTCTATTTATTTATTTTATTAAGTCACAAACACATAGATCATGTATACATTGATGCCTTTATGGGGTACAATGTGCTGATTTTATATGCAATTAGGAATGCTTACATCAAACTAGTTAATAGGGCTTTGACCTCATTTACTTATTGTGTTAAGACATTTATACTCTCTGCAAGCTAATACGTCCCTTTTGGAAAGTAGTTTGAAGAGATATAATTCTGGGGGACGGTGGCTGTCCTTCAGCTGAGAAGCAGAGATGCCAGCGAGAGACAGAGACACTGTGATGCACAACTAACAAAACCAAGTAAGAACTGTGGCTCTTTTTGTGTAGAAGATTGCTGTTTTGTTAGACGCGGAAGAATAAACTATTATGTTGAATAATGCTTTGCTGTTCAACACAACCCTTTCCTTATTCATGTTTGACTGGACAGGCTTGTCTATTTAAAGTAAATTGGGCAGAAACAATCACTGGCACGAATCCTCATTAAAAAAAACGTGCGCGCTATTTGATCTTATTTCTGCCTCTCTGCTGCCCCTCGGTGGCTGTTTCTTGTAACAGCTCCTTGTTGCGCGAAGTTCTTTATTCCCCAGCCCCCACCTTCCTTGATCTATTTTCCCGAGCAAATTTGGTCATGCCCAAGGAGCACTTTCAAAACTTCTCAATTATGCAACAAAATGCTCTAAGTCGGAGGCAGATGAAGAACTTCAGATGGCGTTCACTTCCTGGGTCTGCGTCTCCTAATCCTCCCAGGAATCCTTAAATGGCATCTCTGGCCTAGCAAACTGTCTTGCCCCAAATACAAAGCTTGTTCTTTTGTGTACAAGCCTGGAATGTGCTCCAATCCTGCAATAATAGATGCGCTCTGCTTCTTCTTTGCCATGTGTAATCCTCATCCTTCCCACCCCCTGAGATGCCACTGACCTCACTTGCCCCAGGAAACGTGCCCAACCGCTTCCAAACACAAACCACAGTTTATCAAGCACTTATGCACCCAGGCTAAAGTGATCCTAATTGGAACCTATATCAGTTTGGATATTAAGTTTGGATAACCTCATAGATTAAATAATTACTTGAAAAATTAATATTTATATTTTTCTTATCAACTTTATTAGCATAGAGTGTTTCCATAAGCAGAAATCTTTGCTTCATTGGCTTCCGTTGGAAGAAGGAGGCAGAAGGTTAACAGGACTTAAGCCCTAGGTTTTGGAACACAGCCCATCTACTAGATGTGTAACGTCAGCCTGTAGGAATAGCAATAATACCTGTTGAAATGATTGTTCTGAGGACCAATAGAGATTTTGCATGAAGAAACTTAACATGTGCCTGACATGGAGTAAGATGTTACCCCGTAATAATAGCTATTATTATTATTCTAAATACTTACATCTCTAGAAACAAGACAAAGCCTTTTATAAGTTAATACAGCTTTGTTGTTTAAACTGCAAGTGCTAGTCAATTTGCATATACTGTTTCCATTACCCTCACTGATAGATAATATCTTCCATTAATTTTCTACCAGTTAATAGAATTTTGTTTTAAAGAAAAACTAAGCCACATTTAGAATAAATTTGCTTAAAATAAATATTAATACATCACGACCTTTAGCTTCTAGTGAAGCCAAACTGAGAATGCAACAAAATTAGCAAGTTGAGGAAACAGATACTCATGGAAAAATTCTACTTTCAACTGAGTTAACAAAGTAATTTGTTATTACAATGCTCTGTTGAAATGCAGAATTTCAGGCTAACATTATCCTTTTTGGTTATTTTTTTTTCCGGTAACAAAAATAATGCATTCCTATTATAAAAAGTCTTTAGAAAATAAACAGCCAAGATTTAAGAACATCAGTAATCCCACAAGGAAGAGCTGATGCTTCTTAAAATACTGGTGAATTTATGACTATATATTTTTTTCTAAAGCAGTGCTGTCCAACAGAACTTACTGTGATGTGAAAATTTGTTTCTCTGCACTGTCTTCTATGAGAACCACTAGCCTTGAGTGGCTATAAAGCATTTTAACTGTGTCTACAGCAATTAGGGAACTGATGATTTCAGTGTGTTTGATGTTGATATTTAATATTTTTTGCAGTTTTTTGAGGTATAACTGAAAAATAAAATTTATACACATTTAAGGTATATAACACAATGATTTGATGTATGTATAAATTACGAAATGATTACTTTGATGCAATCCAGTTTATTAATATATCCATCACCCTCACACAGTTACTCCTTGTGTGTATATGATGTTCTTTACCTAATAGTTAGGATCAACATCTCCCCATTTCCTCACCCTCCATCCCCTGCAACCACCATTTTATCTTTGTTTATTTGCTTTTGAGACACAATCTTACTGTGTTGCCCTGGGTAGAGGAGTACCATGACATCATAGCTTAAACTATGGGGTTCAAGTGATCCTCTTGCCTGAGCCTTGTAAGTAGCTGGGCCTACAGGTGCCTGCCACAACACTGGTCTAATTTTTCTATTTGTAGTAGAGATTGGGTCTCACTTTTGCTCAGGCTAGTCTCAAACTCCTGAGCTCAAGTGATTCATCTACTTCAGCTTTCCAGGATGCTAGGAATACAGCACTTTTATGTAGTGCTGCTTTTATGATTTCAACTTATTTGGATTCCACAAAGCAAGTGAGATGATGCAATATTTATGTTTCTGTGTCTCCTTCCTTCACTTAGCCTCATGTCCTCTAGTTCATCATGTGTCTGAAAGATCAGGATTTCCTTCCTTTTATGGCCAAATAATATTCCATCCTATAAGAAATTGCATTTTTAAATCTCTTCACCGCTCAGCAAACAACATTTAAATTGAAATAGTCACATGTGACTACCATATTGTATACCACAGTATAGCTCTTGATGGATATTTTTACAATACTGGAAACTTACCATTGCATTAAGAGCATTTCCTTCTATTACCAAACATCCTGTGAAAACATGATTTAAGTCACTTCTTGTCTCAGTAAATGAAGGTATTATTATTATTAATTTGAACATCCCTAATTATGAGGCTATTGGATTTTTTTCCATTGTCACTCTTATAAATAAAGCTACAGTAAACCACTTTATAAATACATCTTTGTCTAAAGTCATGATTATTTCATTAGGATGGATCCACAAAGAGAAATTACCAGGCCAAAGGATGAGAACTATTTATTTATTTATTTATTTAAGACAGTGTCTCACTCTGTCATCATAACTCCCAGCAACCTCAAACTCCTAGGCTCAAGTGATACTCTTGCCTCAGCCTCCCAAGTAGCTGGGACTACAGGGGCAGGCCACAATGCCGCTATAGTTTTTCTATTTTTAGTAGAGATGGTGTCTCACTTTTGCTCAGGCTGCTCTTAAACCCCTGAGCTCAAGCGATCCTCCCACCTCAGCCTCTCAAAGTGCTAGAATTACAGGTGTGAGCCACGGCACCCAGCTAGTATAAGAACCTCTTTATGGCTCTAGGTATACGTTACTACTTTGCTTTCCTGAATGGATCCTTTATACCCTCAGCAGCAAGTACTCCAGAGCAGCTATCTCATTACACTCTGGTCAACGTGGAGCATTCCCCAATTCTCTAAAATCCTTCACTTAATTGATAAATAGAAATGATATCAGTGCCTTGGATTTTCTTGTCCTTGATTGGTGGTTGTGACAGTCATGGAGACAGAGCTCCTAGGCCCCCCCTTAAGGGAAGACATGTCATCATACTGGGGTGATGAGCAGATAGTCTCCCTGTCACCACCTCCAGGGTCTGCCTCAGCTGCAGAGAACTGTCTCACCTAAGATCCCTTCTGGGGTAGCCCACATGGAGTGAACACCAAAACCAAGCAAGGCAGTGGTGTATAGATCTCACTATCTGGGCCCAACTTGGACACCACTGATGGGGTAGCAGTCACTGCCCTCATGGCTGAGTGGGCTGAGGAATTGTTGGGTCTGCATCCCCAAAGGACATCTCCATCTGTCTACACAGTCCTGCCTTCTCCCCATTTCTTTCACGGGTGTGACTCCCTCAGTGGAGTGCCGTGGGGTCATAGCTCACAGTATCTTGTACCCCAAATCCATTTCAGCATCTACTCCTGGAACTAACTTGTAACCACAGTGATATTGGATATGTTTTATGTTTATTCGCCCTTTTCTGTTATATTTGTGTTGAGAGGGTCACTTCCAGGCAAGCAGGAAGGAATGCTGATATCACTTAATACATTTCAGTCAAAAGATGGGTCATGTCCAAAGCAACAGAAAAAGTAACAAAAACAAAGACTGACAAATCTGCCTTAAAAGTTAAAAATCTATGCATGTGAAAAATAGCTCAGGCAAAAATATTTTACGAAGGCATATACTGGAAAATAACAATAAACAAAAGATTAATATTAACCTATAAAAAGATCTTACATGTCAAACTAACCCAAATAGAGAAAAGACTATAGTATCCTGTCTTACGTACATATTTCCTGGGAACATAAAAAACATTCTCTCACTGGACCCTCTCTAAACACATTTCCAAAAACCCTTCAGGACTGGGCTATTGCTCTGGAACTTCAGAAGTCCAGAATGAGGATGTTTTTGACACAAAATTATTTCATAATATTTGCGAAGAAGCTTAGAATGAGAATACGGCTCTGTAGAGCATGTCATAGTTTTTTCAACCTTCCTCTTCCAAAAACAGTGAGAAAAATGAGGAAAGCCTAATTTCAGCTCCCCTGCCCCAATAACAAAGACTCAGCTAACCCTCACACCTCCTCTCTTTTACAGCCTTGGTCACTGACGACCTCACAGATGCGATTATTTGTGCCAAGAAAATTGTTAAAGAGACACAAGGGATGAACTATTGGTAAGAGTCTTTCTTTAGGAGACTTTGGCTGGCATGGGCAAAAGTGTGTTTTCATCATGGCTACAGTGGCTGCTGACAAATCTCTGCAGAGTGGTCTACTGATTTGAATGTGACTTGGTCTACGTATTTTTTTTTTTTTTAATTTTGAGACAGAGTTTCACTTTGTCACTCTCAGTGGAGTACCGTGGGGTCATAGCTCACAGTAACCTCAAACTCTAGGGCTTATGTGATCCTCTTACCTCAGCTTCCCAAGTAGTTGGGACTATAGGTGCCCACCACAACACCCAGCTATATATTTATTAGAGATGAGGTCTCACTCTTGTTCAGGCTGGTCTTGAACTCCTGAAGCTTAAGCAATCCACCCGGTTGGCCTCCCAGAATGGTAGAATTACAGGCATGAGCACGCCTGGCCATCCATCAGTGTGTGGGTGTGCAGTGATGAGAAGGATGTAGCAGGGTGTAGCAGGAATGAGAAGACCTGGGATTGGGTCAGGATAATTTTCAATTGCTTTTCTTTTTTTCTTTTTTTCTTTTTCTTTCTTTCTTTTTTTTTTTTTTTTTTTTTTGTTAGTTTTTTGGGCCAGGCCTGGGTTTGAACCCGCCACCTCCGGCATATGGGGCCAGGATCCTACTCCTTTGAGCCACAGGTGCCGCCCTGCAATTGCTTTTCACGTGAAGGTGTCCAAAACCATGGAGAGAGGGGTACTTTCTAATGTTAATTGGAAAGGATCCATTGAGTCAATATACCAGAGGGAATAAAAACTTGAGTTTTCTCTAGATTTGGATAAGATGTTGAGGGCTACAGCAACATTTTGTGGGGAATGAGGGCAATCAGGAGTAAGAGAAAAATAGCCATGTCTGTTATATCAGTGATCCCCAAAATTTTTGGCACCAGGAACCAGTTTCATGGGAGATTATTTTTCCATGGATTGTGAGGAGGTGATTTCAGGACAATTCAAGCGCATTACATCTTCTCCTTAGATAATCAAGCATTAGATTCTCATAAGGAGTGCATAACCTGGATCCCTCACCTGCCCAGTTTACAGTAGGGTTCATGCTTCTACGAGATCAAATGCTGTTGCTGATCTGACAGGAGATGGAGCTCAGGCGGTGATGTGAGTGATGGGGAGCAGCTGTAAACACAGATGAAGCTGCCCTTGTTCACTTGCCACTCACTTCCTGCTGTGCAGCCCAGCTCCTAATCCTTGGGTCACTACAAAACTTTTGAGACAGACTGCGTTATAGTCTGTCATTTTACTTCCAGGAAATACAATCAACAGCATCTTTTCTGATTCACTCATGCAAATTTCAACTTGCTCAGCTAATGGGTATTTCTGGGAAGGCTTCACATGGATTTTACATTTCTCGATTTTTGTGTATATCAAAATTTTCATAATGACCCATGTAAGTCACAGACTAGCACCAATCTCTGGCCTGGGCGTTGGGGACCATGGTGTTACACGATGACTCTGGAGCACGAGACATTGCTCAGCTGATACTCAGGGCTGTCTCTGTTACTAAGCTTCTAGTGAATGTTGCTAAACGAGCCACCTACTTGGGGAACCCAAAGTTTCAGAGATGTGGGTACTTAATTAAATGACATATCTTTATAAAAAGTTTTACTTGTTGCCGAAGTTAATGATTAGCAGAAAACTAGGAAGAGAAAAGTCTTCACAGGGAAAAAGGATGAACTCCTTGGATCTCAGAAGCAGATGGTTATTAACTCTGGGCACAGTTGGTTATTTTGGTTAATTATTTATAGGTTTTGAACCTCAGAACACCTGGATTGTCATGCTTCTTTCTATTGTTCCTGCTTCCCTTTCCTCCTTAGGCAAGGCTGGAAGAAGCACTGTGAAGGCAAAGAACTGTCTGAGTGGCAAAAAGGATGTGATGTTTCACGAGATGCATCTTGACCCAGTGTGCTTTGCGACAACCCCCTAGGATTTGTAATGAATGTCAAAATGCTTCTGCTGTCTTGTCTCTTTCCTCCTAGTATTCCTTCTCAAAGTTGGAGGGGGAAAGCTAAGTTATATTTTTAAGGCAATAAAATTTCCCTTGAAGTGTCTTGGATGGACTTGGTTTCAGTGATGTCACAGTAGCATCATGTTCAGACTTGAAAAACACCTGCAAAACGTTGGATCCTTGGAAGGAACAGCATCTCACCTTCATTGTAAGGAGTCCTGGCTCCTGTGGCCCTGAAATGATGGTTCATTCAGAAATAAGACTCCTTGACTTGGGAGTATCATTGCCAACCCCGTCCTAGTGCATAAGGGCCATCCATTCTTTTCCCGGCTGACATGCACTACTCCCTCAGCTCAACACAGCCAGAGAGAATATTCCTGCTTCCTTGTGGGCACCTTTTTGGAAATTGTACTGAACCAAACAGATGAAACGGTAGCTCATAGTCTCAGCATCTAGAGTTCCCCATGTTATTCCAATATCCATTAAAATTAAACTTATCCAATTTGAAAACTACACGTACATCCTCATGACAAGGTTATTTGCACCCTCAAACCTGCAGAGTTCATTAGCAGCGGTCATCAACCTTTTCAACACCAGTGATTGGTTTCATGGAAGACAACTTTTCCACAGACTGGGAGCATGGGGTGGCGGGGCTGTATCTGACAGGAGGTGTAGCTCGGGCGGTGATGCAAGTGATGGGAAGCAGCTATAAATACAGGTGAAACTTCACTCCCTTGCTGGATTTCCAGCTCCAGCTATGCACACCCAGTTCCTAACAGGCCACAGACTGGTACCAATCTATAGTCCAAGGGCTGGAGACTGCAGATCTAAAGGAAGTCTTATTATATCCACCAGTGGGGCTAAATATCTCAGACCCAAAGAAATATTCTCCTCGCAGGGATGGCTCCTCCACTGGCCCTGAGGGCGGGCAGCTCTGCTGTTTTTTGCTGCATTTCTTCTTAGACATATTCTGTCCACATTGTTCTGTCCTGCTGGGGCAGGAGTTGGTTGAAGCTGCCCTGTTCTAAATTTAGGTGACAGTAGAAGGCTCAAGGTGAATACAGTCTAACCTAGGAAGGGCACTAAATTGAGATTTCATGGAGAAATGGTTATGCCAATAAAGAATTTTCTGGAGGGAGGGACAAGATGTCCGACTAGAGGCAGCTTTCATCCAAAGAAAAAGAGAAAAGTTGGACTGAAGTGAACTTGAAGAAGTTGAAATTGGGGAGTTGAACACAAGGAGAAGAAATCAAGGTGCAGTAAGTTTCCCAAAGTCCCCACTGATCAAACTGTGGGATATCATGACAGCACCTACACATAATTAATTAAATTCTCTTACAGTCCATTTTCCAGGCTTTCTTATTGCCTCATTTCATGCCCCCTGGCTTCAATTGCATGCAGAGGCTTTAAAAAATCTCAACTGCTACTAGTCAATAAATAAGCAAACAAATGTTTTATATATTTCTTTTTTCGTTGTATATATTTCTAAACAAACACAAAATCCTAGGACAATTTGACAGGCATTATAAAGCACATGAAAAAAAAATTTAAAAACCCATGTAAGAATTGAAAAAATAATTCTATGAGATGGCCAAAGAAATTTAAAAAACATAGAATCTCTTCCTTTCCATTCCTCCACTGCCACCAAGATATAGATTTTCATAAAAACCTTTACAAGGAAGACCATCGTTCTTGAGGTTTAACCCTCGGTTATGGTAGAAAATGTAAAGGCCAAGATCCAGGATGAGGAAGGAATTCCTTCTGATCAGCAAAGACTCATTTTTGCTGGAAGGAACTGGAAGATGGACGTACTTTGTCTGACTACCACATTCAACAGGAGTCCACTCTTTCATTTTGTGTTAAGACTTCGTGGTGGTGCTAGGAAAAGAAAGATGTCTTATACCACTCCCAAGAAGAACAAGCATAAGAGAAAGAAGGTTCATCTGACTGTCCTGAAATACTATAAGGTGGATGAGAATGGTAAAATAAGTCGCCTTCATGGGGAGTGTCCTTCAGATGAGTATGGGGCTGGAGTTTTCTTTTCTTTTCATTGAACAATAATAATAATGCAAAAAAAAGTAACATTCATGTTGTCAAATAAAGGTGCTGGAGTTTTTATGACCAGCCACTTTGATAGACATTATTGAGGCAAATGTTATCTAACTTACTGCTTCAATAAACCAGAAGACAAGTAATTACATGTGAGTTAATAAAAGACATGGTCTAAAAAAATAATAATAATTAAAAATGTAGAATCCATCAAGCTGAACTAAGTCAATAACCTGTGTGTATAGCAGCTCATAAATATATCTTTTTCATTGTTATTGTCCCGTTATCCATATGCTTTGCAGTCCCCATCCTTAGCCAAACTCCTACTTCATTAAAACCAATAGCACCAATTGAGGAATTAAGATGGCATGAATCTCATGCCAGCCTTTCAAAATCTAGAAGAAAGATTTTAAAAGACCAGAACAGGAAAAAAAAAAAAAAAAAAAACTATTCCAAAAGTGAGTGAAATTCAAGGTGACAGGAAGTTGGCTGGCTCTGCAATCCGATTGAGCTCTCTTTTTCCAAAATGCATACATTTCCTAAGCCTGCAATCCTACTGTTTCCCTCCCATAATATCTTATTTATTTAATGTTTCTAAAAATAATCATTTAGGATGCAAAAATGTATTTTCCTGGATAATTTTTCATGATGGATGCCTTCAGACATTCAAGAGGAAACAACTACTTCTGTTCTTGGGTTAATTTTATTTAACAATAGTTTATTAAAATAACAACCCATATTGATATTCCCTTTTACAGTTTCTAGGACATTTTGGAAACAGATTTTCATTCTTCTTCATCTGCAAGTTGCCAGATGCACTAAGCAGACAGTTGGATATTAGGATATGAAGATTGTCAGATGTGAGCTTGTATTCTTTCTTTGGAGACACAGCCCTCACTGACTCTTGGAATCCCATCCCCAGCATCTGTCCCTTTGTATCCCAACTGTTCCTTCCTCTCATTCATCAACATATCTGGTCTTCTCTGCCATTTTTCCTTGATGCCATTGTACCATTTCCCCTAGAGTGTGCTTACTCTTGGTTTTCCCAAACTTGAAAGATTATGCCACTTCCCTCTAGCCCATTCATGCCTGGCCCAACCAACTTGAACTTCTCCTCTAACCCCAAAAGATCTTTCCTCTGAACTCATGGCTGCTGCCTGCCATGGGATTAGGTCACCAGGGTCTGTAAGTTCCTTGAAGGCTAGACCATGTCTTTGGCTTCTATATTTTCCACAATCCCTTTCATAGGGCTAAACACATAATAGTTATTTAAAAAATATTTGATGTTGATTTGGGGTTCCACAGGACACATATGGAATCATAGAATACAAATAAGGAATATAAGTAAGTTCCTTGCATTTAGAACACTTTTGTTTTCAAATCAGGTTTATGTTCATTATTTCACATGCTCTTCACAATAGCTTTGGAACATGGGGTAACATAGTCTTCATTTCATACAAGTCATTGAGTTACAGAAATCTCCCCAGGGCTCATAATGCAATAGCAAAGAATCCAGGAGAATTCCACTGCCCTCAAGGGATCTTCGGAACTCAGTAAGAGGATGTGCCCTAGTTCTTTTGGGAACACCCCTCTCCTGTGTTCAACACCGCAATTTCCTTAAGTACTTCAAATATGGCACAAGCCTTAGCCATAAGGGCCCCCCTGAACAATCTGTGAGGCCAATTCAATCTCTTCAAGGTGAATTAAAAAATATATTAGGAGTTAATTAGGAGGCCTAGAGAGATTTCTTCTGCGTCCCCAAAATGAAAGGTAAATGCTCTAGATTACCAGTCCCCAACCTTTTTGACACCAGAGACTTGTTTCATAGAAGACAATTTTTCCACAGACCAGGGAGTGGTGGTGGAGCACATGGTTTCTGGATGATTCAAGGGTATTACATTTACCATGCATTTTCTATTACTGTTGCATTGTAATATATAATAATTACACCGCTCAGCAGATTCAGTGGGAGCCCTGAAATGGTTTTCCTGCAACCAGACGGTCCCATCTGGGGGTGATAGGAGACATTGATAGACGAAGCTTCCCTCACTCACCTGCCACACAGGACAGGTTCAGGTCCATGGCCCCAGGGTTGGGGACCACGGATCTAAATGTCTAAAACTGGAAACTCATAATAAACAGGTATCCCTTTTCCCAACTAGATACAAATAAAAAAAAAAAAATTTATTTTTAAGACAGTCTCAAGCTGTGGCCCTGGGTAGAGTGCCATGGTGTCCCAGCTCACAGCAATTTCCAACTCTTGAGCTCAAGTGATTCTCTTCCTCAGCCTCCCAAGTAGCAGGGACTACTGGCGCCCGCCACAATGCCTGGCTATTTTTTTCTTTTCTTTTTTTTTTTTTTGGTTGTAGTTGTCATTGTTGTTTGGCAGACCCGGGCTGGATTTGAACCTGAGAGCTCCAGTGTTCATGGCTGGCACCCTAGCTGCTGAGCTATAGGTGCAGAGCCACAAATTATATTTTTTGATTTAAAAAGTTTAAAATGTGAAAATCATTTCTCTTAACCTAGACTACATGGCGCACTCCACCCAGTTCCCTTGTTTGCATTTTCCAGGGTTTTTAGGGCTGTGTTTCCTCTGCAGTGCTTCTGTATTTGCAAAAGGGTGCCTGTGGCTTGAGAAAGCTTTACAGTGGATGTTGCATATACAACAATGTCCTGGGATGGAAATTCACATGTCCAGCTTGCAAAAAAGCCACGGGGGAGAGCTTAGGATCCCTGAATGTAGCAGAACCATCTGGATCACAGCAGGGTTGCTTTAGGGACAGGACTGCAGCCTGCAGTCCAACACAGCACTCTGCCTTGGACACAGGCAATTCTTTCCCTCGTTTTCCCTCTCTGTCTTATCCTGTCCCACAAGTGCAGGGAAATGGAAAAGAGGCACGCTCGGAAAATGTTCTAATTCACAGATTCAGCAAGCTAATCTGTTGAAACCAATACTCCAGCAGAAAGAGAAGAGGAAACACAAGGTGAGGAGCTAATCAGCACAATCTCACAGGAGAGCTGGATGGAGAAGAAAGGTGAAGGGCACGCTTCCTTACACGAGGCTGCAATTTGAACAATTTGTACCACTGGGGCCTCCTCCAGATGAAATGCTATATATTAAGCAGTGGCCTTTTCCTTTCCTTTTATTTACCTTCTTGGCTAGGCTCTGATTGTAACACAGTCCACATTCATTGCAGAAAGTCTACGAAAGTATGAAAATGTTCTTGCCACTCAAGAACTGCTATTAATAACTTGATGTTTTTTCTCCGAGTTTTTTTTTTATATTCAGAATTGGAATTATAGAGTACTTAATTGTGGAACCTGCTCTTTTCTCTCAATAATGCCACAATATTTTCTCTGCATTAACATTTTTCGAAATATGACATGTAAGAACAATGTAAGAGTTTTTATACTACCCATAATCCACTTCCTCCTTGTTCCATTGTCGCATATGTAGGTTAACCAATGTCATTTTCAGGATGGAGATGTTTTGAGTCAGTACCAGAAGGATGATATAGGGTCACATTTTCGGATTCATTATCTGCCATTCAATTGGCAATGAGAGGAAATATGTAAAGTCAGTCCCATACTGAAAAATCCAAAACACACCGTTACCCTGGCTCTAGGTCCTCTGTTCCTAGTGATAGACCAAAGCCAAGTTGTGCAAACAGACATTAGGAGGCCCTCCTGAGCCTGCCAGAGCCAACCCAGCTTCCTCGTGACTAGCTATGTGAGCACAGGCAAGATTCTGAACCTCTCGGTTTCCCTTTTTGTAAAACAGGAATAACAATATTGACCACGTGTAATTATGGTCAGGACTTCCAGCCACATCAGAAGCACAAGGCACAGCTAAGTTGTAACAAAAATAGGTGACTATGATTCTATTTCTGCGTTATTTTTTCTCAAGTGTGCTGTAACACGTGATTTCCAACAAATTGGCTGGACAAAATGCATTTTGTGTGAAATTGTAGCATGTTCTCAGACAGCCGTTCCCACTTTTTTCAACCTTTTTGGCACTAAGGGCTGGTTTCTTTCTTTCTTTCTTTTTTTTTTTTTTTGAGACACAGTCTCACTTTGTCACCCTCAGTAGAGTGCTGTGGTGTCATAGCTCACAGCAACCATCAACTCTTAGGCTCAAGCAATCCTCTTGCCTCAGTCTCCCAGGTAGCTGGGACTACAGGCACCCACCACAACACCCAGCTATTTTTAGAGATGGGGTCTTGCTCTTGCTCAGTCTGGTCTGGTACTCTTGAACTCAAGCAATTCACCTGCCTCTGCCTTCTACAGTGCTAGTATTACAGGTGTGAGCCACTGCACCTACCCCAGGCCAGTTGCATGGAAGACAATTTTTCCATGGACTAGGGTGGTGGCTTTGATATGAGTCTACAAATGAATGATTTATTATAATCTCTGTGCAGTCAAACCTCTCAGCTAATGATAATCCATAAGATTCTCAACCTAGATCTTTCTCATTTGCAATTTGCAGCAGAGTTTGGGCTCTTATGAGAGTCCAGTCTTTTTTTTTCTTTCTTTCTTTTTTTTTTTTTGGTGGAGACAGAGTCTCACTTTATCACCCTTGGTAGAGTACTGTAGTGTCACAGCTCACAGCAACCTCTAACTCTTGGGCTTATGCGATTCTCCTGCCTCAGCTTCCCGAGCAGCTGGGACTACAGGCGCCCGCCACAACGCTCGGCTATTTTTTGGTTGCAGTTTGGCCGGGGCTGGGTTTGAACCTGCCACCCTCGGTATATGGGTACTCACTGAGCCACAGGCGCCGCCCTGGGCTCTTATGAGAATCTAACGCTACCGCTGATCAGACAGGAGGTGGAGCTCAGGAGATGATGCAAACGCTGGAGAGTGGTCCTAAGAACAGATGAAGCTTTGCTCACTTGACTGCCCCTTACCTCCTCCTGTGAAGCCTAGTTTCTA
Organism: Loris lydekkerianus; assembly: GCA_963574355.1. NCBI lineage: Eukaryota > Metazoa > Chordata > Mammalia > Primates > Lorisidae > Loris > Loris lydekkerianus. The sequence goes on from CAUYPK010076179.1 coordinate 29,846, forward strand.
ACAAGCCATGAACCAGTCCTGTGTACCAGTCTGCACCCACGGGTTGGAGACCGCACTTCTAGGGGATGGGGGAGATCTTAACTGAAAGAAACCCCCACTTGAAACTGCACTGAGTCTGTTTCCCTTGGTCCCTGCAGCTGAGATTTCCAAGCTACAGGGTAAAAAAAGTTAAAGTCCTCACTTAGATTTCCCCGCCTGTCTGCTCTCTACCACACCCCCACTGGCAACATAATTCTTCATGAAAAAAAAAAAAAAGAAAAACCTATACTTGCCTTGAAAAACATTCGTGCAAAATAAAGCCCAGATTCATAAGTAATCTGACTTCTGCACCACTTTTCACTAGTAACAGTATCCTGTTACTAGCTAAAGCAAACAGAGCGGTTTCAACCCCAGGAACTGACAGGCAGTGCAAAAAGGCAGATTGGAAAAGATTAAATATTTGTGCAAAACCCCCCTTCACAAAGGGACGCCTTAGTCTGGAATAAAAGGGAAGGGGATGTGGGAACCGAGAAGAAAGCCTTATCTTTCCAGAGGAAGGAATGGTTTGGGCAGGATGCTGTGGAGAAGGAGAGAGAAAACAGCAGAAAGAGAGAAGTGGGGCAGGTGTCTGTCCTCTGGCCCCCGCCAGCCCAGGCCGTTGTCATCAGCTGAGGTTACACTTTTGACCCATGTGCTAGAGGCAGGTTACGGAGGCTCAGGGGCCAAGGGAAATGGGACGGCGGAGCTTTGAAGGTGCCAGCATGTGATGGCAGAGAGACAAGGGAGAAGCAGTTTCAGGCCCCCGCACTCCGACCAGCAGCACCACATTAATTTGTAGAGGGAGGGGAAGGGAGGGCTGGGCTGGCTGGAGCGAGGCCAGGGAAGCAGGTCATGTGCACATCAGCGGCCCAAAGGCCTGCCAGTGGGCACAAAAGAAGGACTTTAGAAAAAGGAGATTTTTTTTTTGGAAAATGGTGAAAAGAAAAAAAGTTAAAATTGCAGTTTTCAGCTCCGCTGACTGTCAGTTAAAGCTAGTTTTTCTGCCTCTGAGACACGGTAGTGGCTGCCAAGAACTTTGAATCTAAAAACTGAAAAGAAGAAGAAGAGGAGGAGGAGGAGGAAGAGGAAGAGGAGGAGGAGGAAAGAAAGAAAAAAAGAAAAGGAACAGGGGAAAATATACTTCACGCAACAGAGCAGTCTGAGCAAGCAGTGGGGAGACTGCTGATAAGATGAGGACACTTGAGGAACTGGGATTTTTCTGTGGACTTGGTGGAGCTGCTTGGGGGCCACCTGAAGACTGACACAGGGTGGGTGCTTCCTGGAAAACCTTCCTCAGGAGGCCCCTCGAACACAGCTCAAGCAACCCCTGTTTGAGGAGGAGGAACCCAGAGGAAGGACCGCCCGTGTCCTTGGGCTAGTTCCGAGGCAGTGCTGGAGCTGTGGCTCCCAGCCCTGGCAGCACATGGGGACCATTGGGAGACTTTTCAAAAAATGCAGACACCAGCCCTGTAGATTTTTTATTATTATTATTATTTGTTTATTTATTTTGAGAGTCTCACTCTGTCACCCTGGGTACAGTGCTGTGGTGTACCATAGCTCATACCAGCCTCAAACTTTTGGGCTCCAGAGATCCTCTCAGCCTTCCCAAGTAGCTGGGACTACAGGTGCCTGCCACAATGCCCAGTTATTTATTTTATTTTATTTTTTAATAGTGATGGGGTCTTACTCTTGCTCAGGCTGGTCTTAAACTCCTGAGTTCAAGTGATCCACCTGCCTTGGCCTCCCAGAGTGTTACAGGCATGAGCCACCATGCTGGCCCCATGGTGGAGTTTGTAAAAACTCCCCAGTTTATTCTAAGGTAAAGCCATGGTCATGAACTCATAACAAGAGACAAGGGACCTTCCTGGGCTGTGGCATCCCTGTCTCCTCGCCAGGAGGAGCATGCCAATCACACCTGCCTTTTAGCTCCATTCCATCCTGACAGGAAGTCCATCCCTGGCAATGGCTGAGTCAATCTAAGGATCTCAGGAGTCAAACCTAGTCATCAAAGCAGAGAGCTGGTGACCCCAGGCCATTGTCATTTGCCACCAAGGTCTCAAACCTCACACTTCCTCCAGCTTGAAGATTCCAGACTGTCACTCTCTCTGTTCCGTGGCTGCTTTTGGAGAAACCAACAGGTGGTTTTTATAAACTTCTTAACCTCATTTGGATTACAGAAACTTCCAGAAACTTTCCAGAAAAAAAAAAATAATAACACACCCCCCTTTTTGAAAAAAATGCCCATTTCACACACATGATTCCATTTCAGGGATCCCACAGCCCCCTTTTTCCCCTAGAGGAACTATTAGTGGTTCTAAATTTAAAATTCCTGATCGATTTTAAGCAGCATCCAAAAAACTCTTTTGAGATTGCTAAGCGTTGCACAAGGTGACTGGTATGGAGCCATTTCTCTCTCTGGAAGCTGGCTAAGATGCAAGGTTAGCTAAGAGCACCGGGGCGCTTCTTCCCTCTGCTGCTCCTGAATCCCCTTTGGCACTTTCAGGGCACACACCTTGAGGCTTCAGTGCACGGCTTGCCAGTGGGGCCCACCTGGTAGCTCCAACTTTGGGCACGTTTCTTTATGTCAATGGACATGGGAATTTTTTACAGCCACCCTGTGCCTTTAATGGGTCGCTGGGGTTGAGAGTCACTGTCAAGAAGGCAGAGAGCGCCGCTCCAGGACACGGCCTGCTGCACAGGTGTGCCGACAGGAGAGGGCTTCCTACTCTAATCACTCCCAGCTGTGGGCTAAGCTAAATGGGTGGTTTTATAAGCTGCTTAAAGTTTAATAATCCAAAATATAGAGTGCTTTCAGCACAGTTTAGCAGGGAGAAGACCAACCTGGGAATGAGAAACCTAGGGCTCAGGCCCTCGTTGAGCTAATGATTATGCGACTTTGACCAAGACTCCCTCCCCTGGGGCCACTCTCCCTCCGATAATGGGGAAGTATATGGCCTACCGGGCTAGGCAGACATTAGTTCAAATCCAACTCTGCCATGTGGTGACAGTCTTAACCTCTCTTAGGCTAAGTGTGATCATCAGATAGTATACAGTATTACCTGACAGGGCTGTCTTTTTTTTTTCATGAGACAGAATCTTACTTTCTTGAGTGCCCAGGCAACATAGCTCACAGAAACCTCAAACTCCTGGGCTCAAGCAATCCTCTTGCCTCAACCTCCCATGTAGGTAGGACTACAGGCACCAACCATAGAGCTCGGCTATTTTTTTAGAGACAGGGTCTCACTCTTGCTCAGGCTGGTCTGGAACTTGTGAGCTCAAGCGTGTGTCTGGGATTACAGGCATGTGCCAATGCCTCCCCCTCCCACAGGATTGTCTTGAGTGTTGAAATGCCTAGGGTAAAATCTAGCATATAGGCTGGGTACAGTAGCTTGACTCTAATCCTAGCACTCTGGGAGGCTAAGGCAGGAGGATCCCTTGAGCTCAGGAGTGAAAGACCAGCCTGAGCAAGAGTGAAACCTCCATCTCTACTAAAAACAGAAAAATTTGCCAAGCGTGGTAATAGGTGCCTGTAGTCCCAGTTGCTTGTGAGGCTGAGGCAGGAAGATTACTTGAACCCAGGAGTTTGAGGTTGTTGTGAGCTAGGTTGAGGCCATGGGCAACGGAGCAAGACTCTGTCTCAGAAAAAAAAGAAAACAATCTAGCACATAGCAAAGGCTCCATAAGTTATTTGCTATTGTTATTGTGATTCAGCCCTGCAAACACCAGAAAGCCTGTGTGAGAACAAATATGTTAATATGTGTGGCTCCAATTAGCTGTACAGTGCTGTGAGGTGGTATCACTGCTCTGGACCTTATGGCTTTCATTAGGCTGAAGCCAGGACAAGAGTTAGCTGATTCCAGAGTTTCTAAGAATAACCCCATTCCAGGGAAACTGGGGACCAAGTTCAGGTTGGCCTAGCAGTTTTTTAATGGTTTATAGCTACTTTCTCATTGTGAGGTTGAGTGAAAACCAATTTCTTGGGGTCTGGGCAAAGTCTAAATACAAAAACAATAGCAGTGATTGGACTGAATTGGTCAAATTAGAAAAAAAAAAACTCACAGTAACCTTACCTCTTTCAGGGTATTTAAAATGCTCCTGCAGTAGGGGCTAGAAGAGATTAGAGGCCTTTGAAATACTTAGGAGGCAGAGCTCAGAAAACGCATACATTTTGAACATTTTCTCTTTGGTGTTTTTCCTATGGCCACTGCCAAGTGCACACTGAAAAGCCAACTGCCCTCCCCCCACCACCACCAAATTCTTGGCCTTTTAGGAAATAGGGAGTTTGTGGGCAAGTAGCTCCCTGATCAGTTATAAAAGAATCTGTCCATCTGATCAGAAACTGCTTTTACTAAATTATAGCTTTCACATGAAGGCTATAACCCAACTATAGCACAAGACTTTGGGGAAAGGGCCAAGGTAGGGGAAGGGAGGGGGGAGGTTTTGGGAGAGGGAGGGTAATGTGTGGGGCCACATCTATGGTGCATCTTAGAATGGGTACAGGCGATTGCACTAATGTACACAGCTATGATTTAACAATTAAAAAATTAAAAATTAAAATTAAAATTAAAAAAAAAAAGAAACTGCTTTTACCTGCTCAGTGAAGTTTTCCTACCGTTAATAGCGTAGCAGGTAGATTGTACTCACAAACTCAGGCATCCAAGTCCTATTCTGCTATCTGTCTCAACAGAGAAAAAGAATTAAGGAGGAAAAAAAGGTCAACTAAATTCTCAAAAATATCCTGCCATCTGGAATATAAAGCGTTCAGAGTCATGGCCAAATGGTTTGCCAGTTGAACAATCAAAATGTTCCTCATACAACAGATTCATGGACATTGCAGAGCATAGTAAATAATGACATAATAGTAATACTCAACAAATGTTCCTGTATATTGGAAACATAGCTAAGGACTTTTGATTTATGAACTGAATATTCTTAACAGTCCTATGAAATTGATCTCACTCACATTTTACAAATGAGAAGACTGAAGCTGAGAGAGTTTAATGAATTTGCTCAAGGTCATGCCAAGATGAGTTGATTAGTTCAATTAATTGAAGTTCAGATCTTTCTGATACTAAGCACATACTCTGTCGGAACCATTGCACTGAAGGAATACATAGCTCCAAAAACATTTTACCTAGAATCTTACTCTCCCATTCCCAAGAAAATGTCAATAGATTCCGAAGCAGGAAGAATATGGAGTTGTCCCTCTCTTCTCTGAAACCCTTCCTCCTTGTATCAGAGAACAAAAATAAGTAACAAAAATAAGCCAAGTTCAGTCAGCAGAAAGAAAGGACTAATGAAGAAATCTGATCAAGTCACTTGTACATGGTCACTGCCTTGACTATTCTGCAAGGCATCTTCAACCAAATTCATGATTTTTCAGAAAGTTTAGAAATTCAAAGTACCTATTCAATGATAAAACAACACGTTTTTAGTGAAAGTTCACCTTAAATGAGGGACATAATTTCTTAACCGTATTCCTCACCTCCCTATCTGCTGACAGGGCAACTTCAAAAAACCTAGTGCTGTCAGGCCAGGTGGCTCACACCTATAATCCCAGCACTCTGGGAGGCCGAGGCAGGGAGTGATTGCTTGAGCTCAGGAGTTCAAGACCAACCTGAGCAAGAGTGAAATCCCATGTCTAAAAAAATATCCAGGTATTGTGGTGGACGTCCGTAGTCCCAGCCACCTGGGAGGCTGAGGCAAGATAATCACTGGGGCCCGAGAGTTGGAGGTTGCTGTGAGCTATGACACCACAGCACTCTACCCAGGGCAATAGAGTAAGACTCTGTCTCAACAACAACAGCAACAATCTAATACAGCTTAGAGATATTCTAGTAGGCTTCTTAACTTCTGTCTTCCTGATCGGCCATGTAATATTTTAAACTACTATGAAAACCTAAAACTGGGGTGTGAAAGGCAAAGTGGAGGAAGGAACAGACAGCAGTTTGGACTCAGTTACCACATGAGACCACCAAAAAAAGATGTTCTAGTGAGGCCTGGAAAAGCTGTGTAACACAGCATTGAAGCTTCTTGAAGTTCCATGAAGAGGGACTCAATTGCCTTTTTGTTCTTTGTAGAAAAGCCCGAATTTAGGATCTCCTGCTAGCCCAGAGTAGAGCCACTCCTTCAGTAGGACTTGGTGACCCCAGTGCCCAAAGCTGATCAGAATGTGAGTTCCATTCTGCATTTCACAATCCGATTCATTTTCCAGTGAGTTCATAATGTGACCTCTCTGGAAGTCTTGCTGCGCATACTGAAACTGTCTGTTAACTCTCCTATGGACTGCTGGGTTCAGTATTTAATCGTCCACAGGAATTTCAGAAGGTCAAAGTCCCCATGTGTGAAGAATGCCGTGGAAGTAATGAAACAAAGCAGACAAGTTCACCCATAAGGAGACGGATGTCTCTAAGTGTGGTCGACAAAAGGCCTTTAGACTTATAGACATGTGGGGGCCAGGGTGGAGAGTGAACAGGAAAGAATATTAGCTCTTGGGGAGGGAGATTCTTAAATCAGTGGGACAAAGAAAAAAAAAAAATATGACATGCGGAGTTGCAGGCTACTGGGACATTTGATTTCTATTAACTGTACAAGCAATGTTTCGGGTTATTGTTAATGTGTGTGTGCATGTGTTGGGTTTCATAAGCCCCCAGAGCAATGGCAGTCTTAACAGGATAGTGGAGCAAGTATGTGAAGGCATTATAGCTAGAACTTATCAGTGTGTAAAAAAATATATATAAATCAACCCAAATATTTACAGGTCCCGGGCTCTCCCAAGCCTGTGGTTTCCCACGCTTACAGAGGACACCACATGCCGTGTCAGCTTTCTCCTTTCAAAGCCAAAAGCATCCTAAACCAAACACGAGCCTCGCAGTTCCCTGGTTTCTCTCTGATTTACACATCAATATTTTTCTGACTGTTGATTTAGCCCAGTCATCCCTGATCTCACCTTAATGGAGGAAACGTCTTCAGATTCTTCCCGCTGGGAGGCTGTCAGGGCTGTCCATGGCCGAGTGGGCTGAGATGTTACACTCTGCACTCTACATCTGAAGTCAGAAGAAATTTCCCTGTGCTTTCTCAAACTTCAGTTTTGCAATATAGTCGTGTAAATACAGGGGATCCCACCCCAAGTCACCCTTAAAGTCGCCGTGGGAACTTATAGCTAAAGGCACCTTTATTTACAAAATATTCATTACAAAGTTTTGCACAGAGGTGGCCAACACATAGAGAATATTTTGTAAATACTTTGTAAAATTTTGATGGCACCACTGCGCTCCAGCCTGGGCAACAGTGAGATCCTATCTCTAAAACAATAACAACAACAAAGCCACACAGACTCAACAGTGTTATGTACTTACAGGTGTTCAGGTAGCCCTGGTTTTATACCATGGCTTTTAGGTGCCAAAGTCCAGGCAAGACGACATTCAATTTGGGGACCAGAGGTGATAATTTCATATCATCATGTATCTTTCTTTGAATCATGCTTCATTCCCCCACGTAGTCACTAGGCTTGGGAGTTCAAAGACTTGAGTGGAATTCACCTGCTAGACATGATGCTAAGAGGATCTGGGCCCTCTGTCCTCAAGAGGTTCCAAACTAGAAGGAGCTAATGTGGATGCTGTTAACTTTAACACCGTCCAACTTCTATTCCTGCTGTAATAGTAAATAAACATCATAGGAGAGCAATCACTTCTCATGTGTAGGGAGGCTTCTCTGAGGATGTAGTATTTGATCTGTGACTCTGAGGGATAAATGGTGACAGCAGGCACAGAATAGGGGCTGATGTGTGAGGCTCCTGGGTAGACACTACTCTAGAAGGATTTGGAGGCTGGAAAGAGCTTTGTCCACTTTGGAAAGCAGTAGGTCACATGTTACTAGTTAAGAGGAGTATAGTGAAGTTTGGGAAAAGAAGCATTGACGTTAGAATCAGACTGTGAAGAACTAAATTTCGGTGAAAAGTGATTTGAGCTTCAATTTGTCAAAAAGAGGAAGCCACCATCTTGGTTTCTGCACAGAAATCTGTTGTTGTTAGTTTTTTTTTAATTGCTTGAATCACTTTGGAACTAATGGAATAAGAGATGTAAGGGAAAGGATCAAATGTGATTAATTGACAGCTAACTAATTAGCTACTAGGCCTATGGGACACGCTATTAGTCTAGACTAGGAGCTGGTTTGGGAATGGAAGGATGGGAAGGGCATTGAGGACTTGGTGTTGGTCATACTAAATCTTTTTTTTTTTTTTTTTTTTTCTTATAACCCAAAGCAGAGACCTGTATCATGTGAGTATCCTGGAAACAATGACAGACTATGGGGCCCAGGCATTGAGGGTCTTCAATGAGAAACTTAGTATTGCTAACAACTTAACCATCTACACTGCCCTTTGTAAAGCATTCCACATGCACGATCACATTTTAACCTTGGTAAACCCAGCGAGGTAGATGTAGCCCTGTTACAGATTAAGGAAACAGAGAGTGTGTGAATGTCAAATGACTCGCTCAAAATTGCATGGCTAGTGAATGTCAGGGTCAGGATCAAGACCTGAGTTTTGCAATTTCTACTCAGTCATTTTCCAGTGTATTCTGCCGCCCACTGTGGCAGAGGGTAGATTCAAAGGTAAGAGGTGAGCCTTCAGGTTTCTTAACATGCCAGCCTGGCTGTTTTGAGAGATGGGCTCTTTGGACTCATGCCACTAACAGACCTACACAACTCCTTGCATTCCCAGTGTCCATGGTAGAAAAATGAGAAATAATCAGATGACTTGCTGCTTCACCACTCTGGGAGAGATATGTGGGACTATTTCTGAGACATTGGAAGGACTTTGAGATTGATGAATTACTGATGAGCTGTGACTCATAGGACTGTTGACACTCTGGAAAGAGGTTTAACCTCTGTTATGGTTGGAATGTGTCCTACAAAGTCATGCGTTGGAAACTTAATCCCCAAGGCAACAGTGTTGAGAGCCGAGACCTTTAACAGGTAATTACGTCACGAGGTCCCTTCTCTCATGAATGGATTCATGCTGTTATCACGAGAGTGAGTTCCTGGTAAAGAGGATGACTTTAGCCCTCTTCTCCCCTTCTGACCTTCTGCCTTCTTCCATAGGATGATACAACAGGAAGTCCTTTCCAGATACAGTTCCCTCAACCTTGGACTTGCCAGTCCCTGGAATCATAAGAAATACATTTATTTTCTTTATAAATTACCCAGTCTGGGTATTCTGTTACAGAAGCCCAGAACAAAGTACAACAATCTCCTGCATCATTCTTTGAGGGTGGGAGGCATCATTCTTTGAGGAAACTACAAATTTGTATTTGAATTGGGGGGCTAGGTGAGAAAAGAAAAGACTGCATCTTGTCTCTGCAGTTTAAGACTCTAAATTTAGATAACCAAAATCTGGAGAGCAAAGGAAAGGGAAAGACTATCAGTGGTCCAGATAAAGAATATTACTTTATTGGGTCTCATTACCCCACTCCTGCCCCAATTGATACATCTTTTCCCTATAAACCCACTGACAACAGCTACAAACCAGAGAGACCCAATATCTGTAGCACCGGGAGGCATCTTCAACACCTCTAGACTCCAGTTTCCCAGAGACTATGGATTGAAAGTTTCTGGGCATCACTTATGATACTGTCCCTGAGGATTCCATGTTTCTGAATATGCAAGCATTATAGACTTTTAAAGATTCAGGGTAGTAATCTAACCCCTCTGTGTTTATTTAAGTACCTAAGCTTCCAATGCCAGCTGCAGATATCACCGAACATCCTCTGGAGTTTCCTTTGAAGCCAATTCTTATCCCACTAAGATTAAGAACAAACACACTAATAAATGGGATAGGATAATTTTATAGCTATATAGTTAGGGATCTCTTCACTATGAAGCTGTTAATTGTCTTGGACCACACAACCATCTCTGCATTTCCAAGGCTTTTATTTTCCCCAATTCTGTTCCACTTTGTAATCTTTGGCCCATTCACAGAGACTTTTTCTGCACGGATTGGGCCAAGGCTAATTTTTTTCTTCTTCCCAAATGGTCAATTTCCCACTTAGCAATAACTGGCTTCTAGCTGTTTTCAGAAGACATGCTTTGGAGAAATTTTTTCTAACGTGCAAAGTTAACCAACCACATTTCCTGGAAGGTCTATTTCTTACCTGGCTGAACAGCGAAGGTTCCCACCTCCCAGATTCACACGAGCTCATAAAATCTTTCTGATCATTTACTTACAATTCTGCTTAGCCTCAACTTGAAAGAGGCATGGTTTTATTTTTATTTTTTCAATCCCACTTCCTGTGGCCTGAAAAATCTGATAATTTTTGATCATTTGAATTTTATCTTTCTTCTTTGGGAGCCACTAAGCACAATTATATTTCTTAGTTAAATAAATGGACAACAGAGGGATTATGATGTTGCCTTTTTAAAACAGAAGCTTGGGTTGGTGATGGGAATGGCTCATTTTTCATAATGAGGGAGGTTGGGGTAGGCAAACATGATCCCATGGGTTAGAGGCGAGACCTTGGAAAGCCGTGCCCATCAGGGTCTGCTCCTTCCAATCCTGGAGTCTTTGTTTGAGTTCGGCAGTCAAACTCTTGAACTCCATGGCAGGACTCCCTTCTGGGGAGCAGAGCCCAGCTCCCATATCTGGCACAGGTCCTTATTTCAGCACACTGAAGGTTCCAAGCACACTCCCTACTTCTCCACTGTCTCGGTACCTCCAGAGCGAGTTTGCCTCCGGGCCCCACGTAGGTGGGCCTGACCGCAGAGGGATGGCTCAACGTCCTTTTATGAATGCCACGGAAGGAAGAAGAGACTGTGTCCAAAGGGCCCAGATGTGAGTAATCAGATGACGAGAAGAATCACAGTGGCGCTGGCTGCTTCCCCTTCACCTCCATGGTTCTTCCCCTTGCTGGATGTAGCCACCACTTCCCTTTGCAACTTTGGCTCTGATAACTATGAAGAGCCTTCCAACAGGCCAGAGGGAGGTCTGCATTTGAAAAACCAATCATTTCCCCTACTGCTGAGAAGTGCACCAGAGAGACCTAACCTCTGCTTCACCTTGGGTAATGAGGACTTGGCTTACAGCAGCCTGAAAGAGTAATCTCCTGATAGACCTCCTGAGAATCCTATTCTGGCTCATTTAGGAAGCTTTAAAACAATTGTGAGTCTTCGGCCAAAGCCTTCTGGGGCCACCCACACCGGACATGAACCATTTGTGAGTGTATTATTCACATCCCACCAACAATGCCACCCACGGCCTTCATCAGGACCCAGGGGCTTTCAAAGAGGGGAGAGTAACTTCAGCCATGGAAAGAAGCCCTACTTAACTTCATCCGCTTACTGGAGGGTGTGTATCTGGTCAGGCCAAGAAATCAGACTCTGTCTTCCTTTGAAATCACTCCTGGTGATAGAATTAAACTAGTAGGCACTTGGTTTCTTAATCCCCTACCCCAGATTTTCAACCCAAAACTCAGGACCCTGGAGAGCAACAGAATTATCACAAAGGGTCCTCGGATTCACGTTTGCACATGATTTTTCCATCAGAGGCTATGAAGGGTACAACTTGATAATATGGAATATGAGCAAATTTTTATTTTTACTTTTAAAAGAGGTTTCATGTGCTCAGAAAAGTAAGAACCTCTGTTCAAAAGTCACCAAAAGAGATCAGAAGAAGTCTGTTCTTCCCTAAACAACTTGAACAGCTCAATAGTCCTGGAGTGTCCGTTACCCCCACCAAGTCTAGGCTACCCAAACCCTCTACCCAGGCAGAAACATATTAGTTTATAAAAAAAAAAAAAAATGATCAAGCAGGAAGATACTTACAAAATTCCAGAAATGCAGACCTCTAGCTATGGGCACAGCTGGTTTAGTTCATGTTCCTTTCCCACTTAAAGAATGTTAAGATAAGCTAAATTTGATTAGAAGGAGACTTATATGCCCCAAAAGCCTAATTTTGGAAAGAGATTTGGTTTCAAATAAGTTTTAATCTGTCAGGTTAAAAAAAAAAAAAAAAAATCTTCCTGGGAATTAATACTGCAAATAGCACAGTGCTTTCTGAAATTCTATAAAAGAATTTAATTACCTCCTATTGTGTCAAGCTGTGGATTAACTTCAATTTTCAGAAGATCCCAGGACTCAGGAGTCGGGGTTTGAACTCCTTCTGAGAAAAATAAATGCTAAACCCTGAACCTCTCCTGTGTAAGGAATCCTATTATCTTTGTTGCATAGCGACCAACCGGTCCCGGTAGGGGGATATCCTACTTGGTTCAAAACTGTTTATGTAAAAACTAGATGAATATTTCAAATGCTCAGCATCTAATCAAAAACAGACTCCATAAGATTAGCTCTAGACCGTAGGCAGGTGGTAGAGTCGCCATTATGCTTTATAAACACATTCAGGCAAAATGCAATTGGGGTGGACATTTTAATTAATAGAATCGGCCACCAGGTCACCACCATTCAGTCTGGGTGGGCTGACTATGAAGCCCATGTCACTCCCTGATGCCACGTAACGTCAGGTGATATCTTAGAGGCAATGCTCTGTGTGACAGCATGAAATGGGCATGTAGTGGTAAGAATTGCACAGCGGGTCAGGGAGTTAGAGGAGAAAGCTTCTAGGGCACGCATCCTCAAACTTTTTAAATAGGGGACCAACTCACTGTCCCTCAGACCGTTGGAGGCCTGGACTATAGTTAAAAAAAAAAAACAAAAAAAAAACTATGAACAAATTCCTATGCACACTGCACATATCTTATTTTGAAGTAAAAAAACAAATCTGCAACAAATACAATCACACTGCCTCATGTGGCCCGCGGGCCGCAGTTTGAGGACTCCTGTTCTAGGGTAATCCAATAGGAATGCTACAGAAAGCGGCTGTGTATGGAAGAGTCCAGGTATTCATCCTGGACCACAGTGGGGAATCTCCTAAGCCTAAAAAGAACTTGTTTCCAAATAGTTATAACAATAAGACTTGTTAGGAAATGTATCTAGGAAGACATCTCCCCAAGCCTTTGGTCTTGCCCCAACAACACACTCACATTCCAGAAGGCAAATGCCCACCTCCCTTGATGGGATTTCCCAGAGGTTCCCGCTAGGATGTAATGAACTTGCCTAGATGGTTTCACACAGTGGAAACTGTGAGATTGATTTGGAACATAATGGGTCTGTGCTTGCAGAAATGCCCTCCTCCATACAAATCATTTGCTCTTCAGATAGCCCCATGAGATAGGGAAGCCTTAAAACCTGCTTTCTCTATAACAGAAGGAAATGATCACATCTCACATCATTGCAGCCTGGTAGTAAGTTGCACTGGTCCCCTCCTAAGGGTGAAATAAAACCAGGGGAAAAATGAAGTGAAGGATATGGGAAGACTGGGAGTGATGCAAAGGAGCATCAACTTTATTTGCAAAGTGTGAAGATGAGAGTGACACCCTTCCTCTGGGACCTCCCCGTACCTGCCTGCACCCTCCCGCTGACCTCACTGACGATGTGTGTTTGTGCATGCACAGGGCAGGGACCTTGTCTTCCATCGCCGGATCCCAAGTCCTTTAGTTATACCTGGGACACACTCAGAGCAGGGTCAGTGCTCTTGAATAAGCAGAAAGAGATTTAACCTCAAAGATTGTTAAAGGACAGTTGGTTCTCACCTGTATGTCAAGTTAGAATAAATGCAAAGGAGAAGACTTACCAGACAAAGGAGACAGGATTCTAGATTTTTCCTGCAGTCTCCTGCACAGTATTTTCTAAGGTAAATTACCATTTTAGCCTATGATGGGCAAAGACCCACTTTCTTAGAGGTAAGAGCTTGGGGCTGTGCTGGCTGGCAACCTTCATACCCATTTAAAAAGAAATTCATGTTTACCATGGAATACTATTCAGCCACTAAAAAAGATGGAGACTTCACATCTTTTTGTGTTAACCTGGATAGAGTTGGAACATACTCTTCTTAGTAAAGTACCACAAGAATGGAGAGCTAAAAAGCCAATGCACTCAATTCTAATATGAAGACAGTAGACCCTGTAACACACACCTACATAAGAGAAAAATTCAAATCAGTTCAAGGTGGGGGGCAGGGGAATGAGGGAGCAGGGAGAGGGAGGAAGGAGGGAGATGGGTCACTCCCACGTAAGGGGCACAACCTTACCAGTATGACACACCTCTTGGGGGGCGGGACACAATTGTAAGAGGAACTTTATCAAATGAAAACAGTGATTTGCCTACGTCATTGGTTTTGCTAAAGTATCAATTGTTGGTTTTAGTAATTATATTTTGTAATTTTTGTTGTCCTTTGTTAAATCTTTTCTGCTTTAAAAAAAAAAAAATGCAAACAGTGTAACCTTATTCTTTATACCCTCAATTAACCTGAAACAATAAAAATGAAAATAAATAAGTAAATTCAATGAGGTAGTTCAGGCTGTAACCAGGGGGATTCTCCCAAGGAATTCTATCAAGTGACTTGCACAAGGTTGAGGGACAAAATGTGATTTAAAGAGTTTACTTGAGCCAAAGTGAGAACAGCTGCTCCTCAGAAGAAGCAGCTCTAAGCAGCCTGACAGGTGAACTCCATTCAGCCTTTATTACAAGCAGGTAATAAAGGGGGCACAGGAAGGGGAAGGATACAGGGTTATTTGTTAGGAATTCTCATTGGTTGACAGGAATAACATTGATTAGTAATAGGCTGTGCAGTGTAAAGCTATTGGGTGTGAGTTTTGTGTCAGTGTGGTATTATTAGGTCAGTTTATACTACTTGTAGCTATAGCAAGCAGTTTCAGGAGATAAATACATATAATAGCTTAAAGATGGGACGAGGATCTGATTGCTATTTCATTTTAATGTCTCGCTGGGCCTGATAATTTAAAAGGACTCTCACTGTTCAGATAAAAGTTCTATTCTTTTCTCTCTATATATATAAATTTGTATATAAGTGTGTTTACATATGTTACCAATACATCAATAGTTTTTATCATTTTTATATTACATGTAATATATATTTGAATATATACTTAATATATACAGAGGGTACCAAAAATGGTATACACATTTTAAGAAATGAAAAAGTGTATTAAAAAGCCATCATGCTTAATATATACTTATAACAAAAGATGAATACAAGTCACGTTGAGCACTTCTTAAAATTGCAAGAGTCTGGCTCAGCGCCTGTGGCTCAAGTGGCTAAGGCACCAGCCACAAAACCCCCAGTTGACAGGTTCGAATCCAGCCCGGGCTCACCAAACAACAATGATGGCTGCAACCAATAATTAGCTGGGCATTGTGGCAGGCACCTGTAGTCCCAGCTACTTGAGAGGTGGAGGCAGGAGAATCGCTTGAGCCCAGGTGTTGGAGGTTGCTGTGAGCTGTGATGCCTCAGCACTCTACCCAGGGCAACAGCTTGAGGCTCTGTCTCAAAAAAAATAAAAAATAAAAAATAAAAAAATTGCCAGAGTCAAAAGTGACTTGAAGATTACAAATTTAAAACAGTTTTTTCCTTTCTTAAAATGTGTATCTCTTTTTTTGTTTAAATCACTCTGTTTAAACACATATATATAATACATATATATTTCACTTCAAGATTTGCCCTGTGAAAAATCATTTTTCTTTCCTTTTTTGTTAAAATGAAAAGAGCTTTTCAGGTCCAGGTTCCGTGGCTCACACCTGTAACCCCCTTACTGAAGAGGCTGAAATGGGAGGATTACTTGAAGCCAGGAATTCAAAACCAGCCTTGGCAATATAGTAAGAGATCCTGACTTTAAAAATGTTAATAATAATACCAATAAAATGATTTTTCTTTCTTCTGGGTAGACGACAAGTGATGGGATTACAGGATCAGATGGGAGGCCTAATTTGAGTTCTTTGAGGAGTCTCCATATTTCCTTTCAAAAAGGTTGTATTAGTTTGAAGTCCCACCAACAGTGTAAAAGTGTTCTGTTTTCTCCACATCCACACCAGCACCTTCACCTGGAAGGATAATAAATTAAAAAATAAAGGAAAATGAGTAACATTTAAAAAAATAAAATAAAAACCAATAAGAAATTTTTTAAAAGAAGTTTTCCAAAGGAAATCTAATTTCAAACATGTTTTGTTTCAAATGAGAAGTTAGACCATATCTCGAAAGATATATTCTGTTTAATATTATAATTAGCTTTTGTTCTAGTGGCTAAAATGCTGAGGGGAATTTTTTTGCTTTTATTTTTGACAGAACAGCTTACCTGGGAGTTTTCCCTGAATTCCAGCAACCTTACTGATGCCAGGTTTAGTTTCTAAGTGAACACTGAGGTTCTTAGAATGACTAAATGAGTTTTCGCTCTTTAGTCAGAAATGCTATGCTGCAGGAGAGTTCTAAGAGGTTTCTGACGGAATTGTCAAGGTACGTATAGCAGATTAAAACAAAGTAAAAAGATGCTCTATTTAACTTCTCCAAATCACCCTAGGGCTGCGGTCCCCAAGCCCCGGGTGGTGGGTCAGAACCAGTCCGTGTACTGTTAGGAACCAGGCCACACCACTTTCCCCCCGAGCTCCACCTCCGGCCCCATTACTATGCCCACCCTCAGCCCAGTCTGTGGAAAAATTGTCTTCCATGAAACTGACCCGCGGTGTCAAAAAGATTCCAGTTTGTGGCCTATTAGGAACCGGGTCACAGGGCAGGTGGTGAGTGGTGAGCAACAAAGAGAAACTTCATCTGCATTTAAATCCACTCCCCATTGCTGGAATCACCTCCTGAGCTCTGCCTCTTGTCCTCCTCCAAACCCCTGTCCATGGTAAAACTATCTTCCATGAAACCAGTCCTTGGTGCCAGAAGGGGTAGGAACTGCTGCTCTAGGGTGTGAGATCACTGCACAGTTTAAAGAGTAAGCCACCTGCATCCCATTTTCATAAAACTGTTGTTGACATTTATGATTCCATCCTGGTCTCTTCCTCAGCTGAGACTACTTCCTGTGGGCTCTCTCGTTGCAGAAAATTTTCCCATTCCAGCTCCAATATTGTCCTTCAAGGCTCTCTGTGTCCCATGGCTCACCCTCATAGCAATGCTTCTTTCTTATCTACTCATGAGTTTAGCCTTGCTGTAGGATATGTTTATTTCTAAATATAACAATGTTGCGTGACAGAGACACAAAGGAACAGCAGCTTTGCCCTGGGTGTAAACTCGTGCCTGTAATTATGAAGTCAAGAAACAGACTACACGGATGAGATGGTGTGTAGCAAAAATCTTTATCCCAGGTTTTGACTTTATACTTTTCTAGTCACGTACATACTTAACCTATTATCTATTAGTTTCACCATTACCTCAATTTACCTATCTGAAATTAACTTGAAAGGAAATATTTTGTTATCACATCAATACAATCACCTTTGTAGTAAACCTCTTCTTCTAAACATTGACTAATTTCTGAGCAGATATCTAAAGAAAGATCACAAAGAAGAAAGTAGCCACAGGGGAACAGAGTAAATAGAAGAATATCTTCAAGCATTGACTCAGTTTACTCAGTATGAAGTAACAACTGTGTCTTTTCCTCAGGGCAGAGCACCTATAGACCTCTGACAATATGTTGTTAACATACGTCAACCCTCTGGCCCGTATCTCTGAGGAAGGGCGGCATGCCCTTTGATCTCAGGCTTCATGGGGTGTACAGCTTCAGAGAAATGGCTTAAGGAATTTACAACTCCAAGGAAGCCAACTCTGTGTGTAACCCAGGGGGGTCCAAGTCCCTTAAGCCTCTGGAAGAAAAGCAAGCCATTTTAACTCACACTGAATTTACTTTGTGTGCTTGATGTAGGATATGTTTATTTCTAAATATTATCCTACACCTTGTAGTCATTTTTTCATTCATTTGTTCCCTCCATAATAGTTATGGAGTGACAGATGAGGTCCCCACTCTCTTGGAACCTATGTCCTAGCAGAGGAGAGCAACCAAGCAATAAACCAGACATTAATTATCAGCAAGTTCTTTGAGGTCTACTGCAGGATGAAAAGGAAGTTATTTAATTGATTCCAGAAAAAATATATTCAGGATGGCCATGAAGTTCATGTGCAATTTTTTTTTTTTTTTTTTGAGACAGAGTTTCACTATATCGCCCTCTGTAGAGTACTATGATGTCCCAGCTCACAGCAACCTCAAACTCTTGGGCTCAAGCGATTCTCTTGCCCCAGCCTCCCAAGTACTGGGACTACAGATGCCCACCCATTTTTTGTTGCTGGTGTCAAAAAATGCCCGCCCATTTTTGTTGTTTAGCTGCCCTGGGCCAGGTTCAAACCCACCAACTTCACTGTATGTAGCTGGTGCTATAACTACTTTGCTATGGGTGCCGAGCCTCATGTGCAATTTTTAATTGTATGCTATTTTAAATTGCACATGAATTTTATGACCATCCTGTATGTATGTATATATATATTTAATATATACCCTTACATGTAAATAAGACAAGGTGTAGGAGAAAAAGCAGAGCCTTGTTCCAGTTATGAAGTTGCATGTCAGTGGTGTGATTCCCTGTGAGTCAGCAGGTGTGACACCTTCCAATTAATAGATCATTCCTGGTCTTTAGGGAAGACACGTGCTGATGTGTTTTCCTGTACTCTGCTCACAGGTGCACTAAGTGACTTCTTTCCAGCCATGAAATTGTTTGTGTCTAAGGAATCTACTTACATAAAATAAAGTCTGAAAAGCTACCCACAGGAAGTTTCAGGATGAAAACCCAGTGAGAGAAGAATGGGCCTAGACCCAGCTTGTCTGTAGGAAGATATCTCTGCCAGCTGCCTTTGCATCCCTCCTCCTGGACACCAGACATGCTGGTGATTTCTCATAGCCTCAGACAGAAGCTGGTGTTCCTTTTGTGCCTCTGCCAAGGTGTTTGCACGTCCCTCCAATAGCTAATCAGAGGTGGACAAGAGTGCATGCTGAATCAATGCTATGACATAAGGTCCACACACTGCAGTAGCACCGGCCAGCAGTAGTGCCACCAGTCCAGGGGGTCCAATGTAATCTCAAGAGACAAATCTCAGCATTCACAGACTTAATATTTATGACCACTCTTCACAAGCTGTCCCAAAGGGCTGTGTACTTTTGATGAGGCATAAGCTCAGGTATCTTAATGGAAGAGCTTCCTAAAGAAAAGCTTTGTCAGCCAGGAAAAGATCCTAGCTATCTGCCCAGATCCACATGCAACTTCTTTTCCTTTGCCTCTCCTCTCCTCTCCTCTCCTTCCCTCCCCTCCCCGTCCCTTCCCTCTTCTCTCCTCTTTTCTACTCCTTCAGACAGAGTCTCACTCTGTCACCCTGGCTGGAGTGCAGTGGCACCATCATAACTCACAGTAACCTCAAACTCCTGGGCTCAAGTGATCCTCCTGCCTCAGCCTCCTGAGTAGCTGGAACTATAGGTGTGCAGCACCATGCTTGGCTAATTTTTTCTTATTTTTAGTAGAGATGGAGCTCACTCTTGCTCAGGCTGGTCTCAGACTCCTAAGCTCAGGTGATCCTCCTGGCTTGGCCTCCCAGACTGTTAGGATTATAGGACATCACACCTATCTCAAACATACATTCTTTCTTTGTTTTTGTTGTTTGTTTTTTTAATTACATCTTGAAGAAAAAAACAAGCCAGAGCACTTATGGTACCGTATAGCAAACACTGTTTTCAAAGCAATAGTTATCATGATAGTGTGGAATTGCTACAAGAATAGACAGAATGACCAATCAAAACACACCAGCTCAGGTAATCAGTATCATTACTTGATTTCTGACAAAGATGATACTGCAATTTAATCATGAAAAAAAAAATCATCTTTTAAATAAGTGATGCTGGAACAATCGGATATTCTTGTGGGAAAATAATATATCTTGACTTTACAGCATACATGAAAATGAATTCCAGATGAATTTTAGATTTAACAGTGAAAGGTAAAATAATAAAACTTTGAGAGAACAACATAAAAAAAAAAAAATTATGACCTTGGAATTAACAAAGACATAACAATACTCCCCAAAGAAGAAAGACATAAGATAGATTGTACTAAAACTAACAAATTATGTTCACCAAAGGACACTATTAAGAGAGTTAAAAAGGCAACCCATATGTAGGAGAAGGTATTAATAATATGTAATCTGACAAGTGACTTGTGTCCAAAACATACAAATAACTCCTACAAATCAACTTTTTAAAAGTTAGACTAATAGAAAATGGACAAATACTTGAAAAGCAACTTCATAAATGAGAATAGTATTCAAATATCTAGTAAATATTTAAAATGCTCAACTTTGTTAGTGATCAATGAAATAGAAATTGAAACCACAGTGACATGTACTATACATCAACAAAATGGCTAAAATTTAAATAGGAATTGCCAAATATTGGCAAGAACATAGAAAAACATAAACACTCCTACACTACCTACCTATCAGAGTATTAATTGATATAATTACTTTGTAAAACTATTTGCCATTATCTGCTAAAGCTAACATATGCATATCTTTTGACCTAGCAATTCCACTCTAGATTTATGCCAAATAGTAATGTATAAAAGACATTTACCCAAACTTTCATAGAAGCATTATTCATTAGAGCTAAAAACTAAAAACTATCCAATGCTTAACAGTGGTAGAATAGATGAATACCTTATGTTATCTGCATACAATGGAGGACAGGGTTAGTATCTCTTATCCGAAATGCTTGGTACCTGAAATGTTTTAGATTTCAAATTTTCAGATTTTGGAATATTTGCATGATTCTTACTGGTAGGGCATCCCAAATCTCTGAATCCAAAATGCTCCGTGCATCATGTCAGCACTCAAGAAGTTTCAGATTTCGTAGCATTTTGGATTTCAGATTTTCAGATTTAGGATGTTCAGCCTGCACTATACAATAGTGAGAAAGAACAGTGCATTCATAACATACAGACAACAATAATGAAAGCTACTTAGCAAGACACCACCACATGATGACATCAACACAGCTGTGAGACCCTGATATATCAAGGTTATAAAAGATTACCAAGTTGTTTGCACAGTGCTGCCAACAGTAAGCACATGGTGGCAAGTTCAAGAACAACTTGTTCTTGAAGTTCAAGTTCAAGCTGTCAGACCAACAGCTCTGATGGTCATTCCAGAAAAAGAGTTCTAAAATTACTTTGAAGGGTGGGCTAGGCACTGGCATTGGTGTATGGCTTCCCAAGAGGAGTACTCTGAAGGTGAATATAGTGATATTCACCAATGAGGTATGTATCACTTTTTCTAGGATGATTTCGCAAACCTTATTGTCAGAACTCATAAAGTACACTTTAAATTTGCCATTAATGTATTTTGTATAATAAGGTAAGAATCAAAGAAATATACCACATACAGCTCTGGAGGACTTAAGCATGTGTGCATACATAGGAGAATAGCACCTGGTTTTTCACTACTAGTGCACTAATAAAGTATAATAGAAAAAATATGATGCCCAGAAGAAAGTCAACTCCTGCTGCTGTGAAACTGAACTGAAACTGAGTACAGCTAAGAAATGGCACCTGGAAACAGGAAGTTCATGGCAGAGAGCACACGCCAAGGTTTTATACTTGAATGAGGGAGTCTGCTAAGGTTTTTAGGTAAGAGTCTACTCACTGCATTATATTGCTAATGTTTTCCAAAATAGGTGTAGTTTTGATCTCCCCAGTGAGATGATAAACTCATTAAGAAGAGGGGCTTGTTTTGTATCCTCTTGAATGACAGGCACACAAATATCACTTTTGCTTCTTGATAGTTTAACAGGTTTACAGACACATCTTCAGTTTTAAAATCAGAGGCAATACATTTGAAGCTGCAGCAGAGATTCTTGGCTGGATAGTAGGAGGGACAGCATGTAGGCCAGTGTGCTGATGAGTTGGCTCCTTGGGCATCCTTTCTCGTTTCAGGAGGAGTGACTGATTGGAGAAGGGGAAAGTGGAGACTACTAATCCTGACTCCCATTGGCAGGGATGAATCAACTGAGGGAGGAACGTATCAGGTATAAGCCAATCTTGGAAGCCCATTTCAAAATTGCTCTCAAAGTATGGTCCAAGTAAATTAAACCTCTTATTATGTCTGGAACCTCAGCTTTTCGGAGTTTACTCTGTGTCTAGGTGTTAAGGATTGAATTGTGTTCCTCCCAAATTCACATTCCCTATCCCCAGCATCTTAGAGTGTGACTTATTTGGAAATAGGGTTGTTGCAGATAAATTAGTTAAGATGAATTCATATTTGTATATGACTGGTGTCCTTATACAAAGGGGAGATTTGAATACAGAGAGGGGGAAAGAGACAGAAAGAGAGAAAATGAGAATACCACTGAGTGATGCTACTTTGAGCCCAGGAGCATCAGTGATTGTCAGAAAAACACCCAAAGACACCCCAAAACACCCAAAGACAGGTTGTATTCTCTCATAGTCCTCTGAACAACCTGCTCAAGTCCTGACAACCTGCTCTCAGACTTGCAGCCTCTAGAACTGTGATCCAATAAATATATCTGTTGTTTAAGCTGCTCAGTTGGTGATGCTTTGTTACAGCAGCCAATATGCCAGCTGTTGAGATTTCAATTAAAGTTACAAATCTCAGACTTATTCATCTTTTAGTGATACGTACTGTGTGGTATCAACATTGATAATGACATTGAGGCTATGTGTGTCTGAACGATGACGTTGTAGAAAACATTCTTTCACCTTTCAAAATAAAACAAGCGTTTTGCCTCTTCTTTCTCCAGAGATTCTTCAAAGTTGGCAGGACCCCACAGATCTCCTAAGGTTCCCTCCCCTCATTTTAAAATTAAAAAATTTAAGATGAAGATATAGAGGATCAGAAGTGTGAAGTGACTTGTCCAAGATCAGTTACCTTGTTGGAGACAGAATGAGGGAACTGGCTTCCAACTTTCAAGTGAGAGAATTTTCCACTAATTTCACGCCATCTTGTGGGAAGTTTATGTAGATGGACAAAGGAAATGTACATTCTTCCTTTGAGATATGATTATAAGCAAAGTGGCAGGAATATACCAAGGCCCTAGAGGAACAAGTAAGTTGTAAAGAGTAAAAAATAAAAGTCATAAAATAATGTTCTCAGTCTAATATAGTCCAAAGAAGAATAGAAGAGGCCAAAATCTAATTAACTCT
This sequence comes from Loris lydekkerianus, assembly GCA_963574355.1. Lineage (NCBI taxonomy): Eukaryota > Metazoa > Chordata > Mammalia > Primates > Lorisidae > Loris > Loris lydekkerianus. Next base: position 52,958 of record CAUYPK010076179.1, read on the forward strand.
GAATCTTTGCTTAATCCAATAGGCTGTTTGGCCTTCTTATTTCAACATTTTTGAGTATTTTAACATGAAACTGAATACATTGGGTGCATTTAATTTCAGACTTATAATAAGTCAGATGTGCCAAACCACACAACTCCACCTCTAGATAATTTTCCCCAGTGGGAGAAAATATAATACAGCAGCAGCCAACATATGTACATTAGTCAGAAACTCCCACATCACCATCCAAGTCTTAGCCACTATTGTCTCTGTCTCTCTCTCCCCCCACCTTTCCCTTCCTCTCTGAACCCTTTCCAACTCTTTGATTCTACCAGAAAAAGAAAAGAGCCTGTTATGCTAGAACCTAGATGCTGGATCCATTCACCTTGAAACCAACTTCAGTTAATTGATGATGGGGAGTGAGTGACCTTGACTAGCAGAAACAGCTGCTGTAAAAAAAATTCTGTTCTTACTAATGCATGGAAAAACAAAAATGATACCAAAGTTCAGCTTTTCAGTCAGCTGTGGTCTGACTTCAGAATTCACATGTCGAAACATAATCTACAGTATGGTAGCAGTAAAAGGGGAGACTTTGGGGGAATGATTAGGTCATGAGAGTGGGGCCCAAATGAATGAGATTAGTGTCCTTATAAAAAAAGCCCATGGGAGCTTGTTAGCCCCTTTGCCCTTTCTCCACACGAGGATATGTAGAAGCAAATCTATGCCTTCACCAGACACTGAATTTCCTGGTGCTTTAATTTTGGAGTCCCAATCTCCAGAACTGTGAGCAACAAATTCTGTTACAAAACTCAGATTAAGCTATTTTGTTTTAGAAGCCAGAGAAGACTAAGATACAATCTTATAGCCTTGATAGGACTGTTAGTCTAGAAAACTGAATTTTGGATAACACATCCCAACTGTTAGCACTCTGTTATACCTAATGCATGTGGTTCAATATATGGCTGAGAAATAATTAATGTTAATCATGCTAGAAGCCAATGAGATGCACAGAAAAAAATTAATGCTATCTTGATACAAAGGGAAGGAAGGCCACTTTAAAAAACATAACAGATTGAAAAAGAACTGACAGAGTTAAAAGCTGTTAATATATCCAATCTATACAGCATCTATTGATATTTTTTATAATTCATGATAAATTGTATCCAAAATGATTTCTTATTCAACTATGAGCCAGTGAACTTAGAACAATTATTTATACTATGCATCGATATTTTATTAATAATTTCACATTTATTATTTTGCCTGTCCTTTTCTTTTCCTTTGAAATGAAATAGTAGATTGACATAAATTATCACTTATCTGGAATATACCAAGCAAAGCTTATATAACCATCCAGGTCAACTCATCTAGGTAATACAGTCAACATTTCATATCCATCAGTTCCAAATCTATGGATTCAACCAACCAAGGGCTGGCAATGTTTGGGAAAAAATTTGCATTTGCACTGAACACACACAGAATTTTTTTTCTGTCATTAATTCGCTAAACAATACAGCTAGCAACTATGTACAGGGAATTTACATTGTGTTAGGTGTTATAAGTAACATAGAGATGATCCAAAGCCATAGAAGGGTGTGCATAGGTTATATGCAAATACTATGCCATTTTATGTCAGGGACTTTAGTATCCATGGATTTAGGTGTCCATGAAATGTCCTGGAACCAACGTTGCTGGGGATATAGAGACACAATGGTACTTTTGCTTCACTGAGACCAAAGTGGGAGATGGGATCCTCACACATTTCCTTTCATCCCTGAGTCATAGACCAAACCAGCATTTGCCCTGGTGCTGAGTCACAGTTGAGATAACAGTTGCAAAATATGTATTCATGCAACAAATAGTCATTAAAGGTCACTGTATATATGTGAAAGTTCAATAGAAAATACATTTTTAAATGAAATTTTTTGGGGGGAGGGGGCAGTCTTCCCACGCCCACCAAACTTGAATATTCACTAAATTGAAACTCTCTAAAAATATAGTTTCCAAAAGAGAGGCTTCTTTGAAAGGATAAAGGTGAAAGAGTCTCCACCTACCACCTGTAGTTTGGTAGCTCCTCCAAATTGGGTGTGTGCAGCCTGGGGAGGGGGAGGGGGAATGGAGGAGGCATAAAGACAGTTTGAAGGAATCTATTTGCAAGATTCTCAACGTCTGCATAGACTCTTACTTAATATTGTCCAAGATAACACCAGCATTTTCCTGATTTTCCTTTTCATCTCTGCAAAATGGAATGCTTGCTTGCCTTTCTGTATTCCAAATATCACCAGGCATGCATTGTCCTAAGGTGAGAAAATGTAATGCATCAAACAAAGAGTTATTGAAATAGAGGGGTACTGAAGTCTTCAATAATCAAACTCCCACATTCACTCCTTTCCCATCCATCTCATTAAGGGGTGAAGTTGTAATAAATATTTGCTTTTAAGTTTAATGATTATTTATAAAAATGTAGAATTTATTCATGCTATTTTCATAGATCTCATACGAGGTATAGCTGTATTGCTTAGCTATTGAAGAACATGACTACACTTTCAGTTCATATTATATATTTGCTCCAGAGAAGTATGATAGAGTTAGCAATTAAAAACTTCATAGCAAAAAATATACTGGTATGACATTTGGGGAGGAAAATGGAATAAAAGTATGATTTCAAACAAAATTTCTAACTTCTAAAGGCCTTGTTCATGAATGCATGTATTTGTTAATGGATGCTAATAAATAATATTAACAGCTATAATATTCAGATTATGCTAGATATGTTTAAAGTCAACTATAACAGGTTTATTTTTTAATGTCAACATGTGTTATATAATGTTATATAGTGTCCACATGTGTTATATGTTAATGTCAACATATATTTAACTACTTAATTTTATGATGAAAAAGTTTAGGTGTCAATGTAAAAGTAGGCCAGCAGGTATAAACTCTTTGAAAAGTACTTTTAGGGAGTCATTGAATGAAAAGCTGGAAGACTACTACGTTTAAGACAGGAACTTGATGAGCAAAGGAGGTAAGAAAGAGAAGCAAACCATTTCAAATGTTAAGCTGACCAGTTATTTTGATGTCCAAAATCAGTAACAGAAGGAAAAAGGGGTCATGAGAATTTGATGTACTTAACTTCATTAACAGTAGTGAGCTACAGCAGATTACTAAGGTTCCAAGCTAGGGTGGGGGATATATCAAATACATGTAATCAGTCAGCAATAGCTGCAGAATAAAAGGAACCCATATTTTTCCAGGTGTTCTGAATTTTACATAGCCTGTTTCATTCAGAGCAAAAAGATAGTTTTAAAATCCCATATTAAAATCCAGGTTTAGAAACAAATAAATAAGGTGATTATTCACTTGCATAAAAATTTATATTAGGCTTCTTTCAAATGGCAGCTTCACATTAAATTTAATATTTATAATCTTCCTCTTAAAAGCTAAAATAAAAATCTCAGATTAGTGAGTGTATACAGACCCTAACCCTAGGCATTTCTCAGTTTATTATCTCAGCCTGGAAAAGAAAGTATATATATATATTTTTTCACAATAGGCAGTTTTCACGAGTGCATTAAAAGCCACTCATGAACACAACTTCAATGCCTTTTTTTTTTTCTCTCTCTCTCTGCTTCTGGATTTAGAAGAAAATAGGAATGACTTACGTTTAAGATTCATTAGGAGGATGAGTTCTCTAAATAAAACAAATGTATTTGTAGAATAGGGTTTCTTCCAGGAGATTTAAGGCCTGTCCAGGAAGCACCAAGTCTATAAAAAAAACAGAATTGTCTTTCCCAAGGAGGACCCACAGGAGCTGGGAGACTCTAGGCAAAGCTTAGTTATTCATCTTCATGGCTTCTCCCTGACCTTTGCTGCTACAACAGGTCTCCTGGGATCCAGCTTCCTCCCACATTCATATTTCTCTAGACATCTTGTTATAACCCTAAAACTGAACTCTTAAACTCACCCCCACATGCACACACAGACCACACATCCTGCCTCCACCAGACTTCTGTATTTCCTATGACATCAATCATGGCACCAGAATTGCCCAAGTGTCCAAGCAAGCATCCTGGAATTCATCGAAGATGGCACTTCTCCCTCCATCTCCCTGATGTTTTGTGAATTCCATCTCCTTCCTATTTCTGGAAGCAGTCCTTCTCTTCTTGCTATATATCTCCTCCCCTGGCCTTCTGCAGTGGCTCATAACTAGTCTCCTCCACCCTGTTACCAAACATGCAGACCTTACCAGCTGACAATCTCCATGTTTGGGGTTCTAGACAAATGCCTCACCTTGAAAGATGAAGGTGTTAATGAGTAACGTTCCAGCTTTCTTCCTTGCCTTTCTCTTACATATATCAGGATTTCAATTCTACAGCTGACCCTTGAAAACCCCAGGTTTGAACTGCACAAGTCCACTTACACGTGGATTTTCTCCCATCTCTGCCACTCCTGAGTAAGACCAACCCCTCCTCTTGTTCCTTCTTCTCAGCCTACCCACCATGAAGACGATGAGGAGGATGACCTTCATGACAATCCACTGCCCCTTAAGGAAGAGTAAATAGATTAGTCTCTTCCTTGTGATTTTCTTTTCACTACCTTACTTTGGTGTAAGAGCGCAGTATGTAAGACACAGAATACACAAAAAATATGTGTTGACTGTTTTGTGTTCTTGGTAAGACTTCCAGTCAACAGTGGCTATTAGTGGTTGAGTTTTGAGGGAGTCAAAAGTTATATGTGGATTTTCAGCTGCACAGGAGCTCAGTAGCCCTGATCCCTGAGTTGTTTAAGGATTTTCAGCTGCACAGGAGCTCAGTAGCCCTGATCCCTGGACAGGTCTTAAATCTCCTGAGTTGTCAACTCTACTTACCTGTCCTTGGAGCACCCAGGCTGAATCAGACCACAGCATAGTGCACAGCATAGTGCAACTTTCTTGCCTGTTTTCCTCACTTAACTGAACTTCTGAAGTGTAGAACAAGAAGGGACAAAGAACTAAGGAAGGACAGGCAGATCCCTTCCTATTAGATGTTAGGGACTAAAGGTTTTATGCCTCTTCTCAGGGAGGAGGGAAGACAAGTTTTTGTTTATCCGTTCAGCAAACATTTTTCAACCTGACATTATGCTTGGCTTCCTGCCAGATTTGCAAGGAGTTCCCTAAATTCTATCCTCTACAGTGGTTTTCAACCTTTGTGTCTCATGGTACACTTGAACCTATAGTTAAACTGCCACGGCACACTTAAATTATATTGAATTTTAAAAAAGAATAACAAGAAGAATATACTTACTGCACTTTGAACTTCTTTCAAAATAATTTAATTAATAATCCTTAAAATTTTTTGAGGCAATGCCTAAGATCCTCTCTAGGACTAGTATGTCACAGCACACTGCTTAAAAATCGCTGATCTAGCAAATCACAGCACTGTGAGAGTTCAGGACACCTAAATATATAATTACCATAAAGTACATTCTAGAATAAGACACCATGCCACGAAAGCGGAGAGCAGAGATTGAGTGATGTCAATGTGGGGCAGCCTAAGGAAGCTTCCAGAGAAAAGGAGACAGTACTGTTCTTTGCAATAATAGTAAACGCTATCATTTCCTGGATTCTCACTATATACAGTAGTCTAAGCTCTTTCCATGCAGAATTTCGCTTACTTTTCACAATAACACTATGAGGTAGTGTAGTAGCCAGTATAGACTAATCACTGCTGCAGTGACAATTAATCCCCACCTCTCAGTAGCTTAGTATAATAAAAACTTACTTCTACTTCACACAAAATCTGCTGTATGAGCTGATGCTATTTTCAGAGGCAGCCCATCTGCTTAGAGATCCTCTTAATAGCGCTCAGCTACTAATTGTAAAAAATAATATGTATCTGTTGTATGTCCCTGCAACTCACCAGAGCAACTGTCCTCCACGTGGTGACTCAGTGATCTAGTGTGTTCCTACGATCTCAGTATCTATCTAGTGGCTACAGCTGGGAAATAGAGGACCAGAGACCTGGGGAAGATGTCATTCCCTGCACTAGTCCAAGGTGACATGTGTTACTTGTATTATATCTCTGGGTCCAGAGCTTGTCAGATGGCCCTGCCTAACTATAAGTGAGCCAGGAGGGAAAGTCTTCCATGTGTCCCAAGAAAGAAATAGGAAATGTGTTTTGGTGAGCACATAGCATTGTCTCTGCCAAACACAGACACAATTATTAAATATCAATCCCATATTCAGACAAAGACATTGGAACATGGAGAGGTTAAATCACTTGCCCAAGGTCACACATCTAGCCATTCAGTGGAATTCAAACACAGGCTTTCTGAATTAGAACCTTCATTTCCAGTGATTTTGCTGTATTACCTACTCTGTCTTTAAAGTGGAAAGTGTCAGCCAGGCGTGGTGGCTCGTGCCTGTAATCCTAGCACAATGGGAGGCTGAGGTGGGTGGATTGTTTGAGCTCTGGAGTTTGAGACCAGTCTCAGCAGGAGAAAGACCCCATTTCTACTAAAAATAGAAAAACTACCTGGGCATTGTGGTGGGCACTTGTAATCCCAGCTACTCAGGAGGCTGAGGAAGGAGGATGGCTTGAGCCCAAAAGTTTAAGGTTACTATGAGCTATGATACTGCAACACTCTACTCAGGGTGACAGAGTGAGACTCTGTCTCAAAAAAAAAGGAAAGGGAAGTGTCTGTGTGTGTGCATCTGTGTGGGTGAGAGAGAGATGGAGAAAGAGAGAGAGAAAGAGAAGGAGAGAGGGAAAGGGGGAGAGAGAGAATGCCTGCACCAGTGTATCTCAAGGAAGAAAATAACCATCCATGCATGGAATTGATCTTGACCTTGAACATGCAGGAACTCCTCTGCTCCCCAAGCATGCACCTCCTCGTCTTGGTGGTGAATGCCCCACGTTCCATTCTAATGAACTCCCCTCGCATGAGGCAGCTCAGAGACCTGCTAGGGGAAAGGAGAGGCCTCTTCTCTCTCTGGGATTGCTGTCCAGTTCCTGATGCCCATGAACTTTGAAATACTGGAGAATGTGGCTGGACAATACTCTCAAAATCCACCACACTCGGCTCGGCGCATGTAGCTCAGCAGCTAGGGTAACCAGTCACATACAACGGAGCTGGTGTGTTTGAATCCAGCCCGGGCTTGCCAAAAAACAACAACAACAAAAATAGCCAGGCGTTGTGGCAGCTGCCTGTAGTCCCAGCTACTTGGGAGACTGAGGCAAGAGAATCTCTTAAGCCCAAGAGTTTGAGGTTGCTGTGAGCTGTGATGCTATTTCACTTTATCGAGGGTGATGTAGTGAGACTGTCTCAAGAAAAAAAACCCACCACCCTCTTAGTTTAGGATAAATTTAGCCAATAAGAAACATGTGTCCCCTGATATAGCCCCACTTACTGAATGGAGAGTTTGAAGAAGAGGGGACAGATCTGAAATGAAGTGCCATGCTTAACCAACACTTCCTCCCTGGGGCATGGAAAGGAAACATTGAGTACACGTCCAGAGAGGCCAGTGTGCTATGATGGAAGGTTATAAATGAAATCCATCAGGGATAAAGCAGAGCGGATGGTACAAGGTTGTTACAAGTCTTTCTTTTAAGACTTAATGCATATAGTTCAGATTTCAACATGAATGTCAAAAACGCTTGATCTGATTTTGCATAGGATGTTTGCTTCTTTAGAATACCAAAAATATCACCTGAGTACTAAGGAAAGCGTGAAACATTAAATAACCGAGAAATAAAACATATAAACATTAATCCCACTAGGGGTTTTGCTGTTGCAACATATCCACTGGGACGGGAAGATTATTCTTCCACAGTGATGTGACCTCAGCCCTGGGTCAGCTGGCTTGATGACACTGGGCCAGCTGGTCAGTGCATTTTCCTGCTGGGTGGTTACTGGGTAACAATGCCAGAGGGCAATGGAAACTTTCCACCCGACCTTTTACAGACCTTCACAGAACATGCACGTGTTTGTCCTGCTGTCACTGGGCACCTGGTGCATTCTCCCTGGGAGGACACTGTCTTTTATACCCTGCATCTTCCCACTTTCCCCTGGGGAAAAGGGTGCTACACGCTGCTGCCAGACCTTCCCCATGCAGCAGATATCAGTCTGCCCCTCTCTCTCCAACCAGGGCAGACTCCAAATTTGCTCAGGGGCGGGGGGCGGGGAGGTCTTAGTCCATCTCTCCAAAACTGATTTCATTACTACATCTGTGTTTCTAATGCAATCTCCCAGGGATTTTTTTTTTTTTTTTTGAGACAGAAACTTACTCAGTTGCCCTGGGTAGAGTGCATGGTATCATCCTAGCTCATAGCAACCTCAAACTCCTGGGTTCATACCATCCTCCTGCTTCAGCCTCTCAAGTAGCTGGGATTATAGATGCCTGACACAATGCCTGGCTATTTTTTCTATTTTCAATAGAGACAGAGTCTCACTCTTGCTCAGGCTGGTCTCAAACTCCTGAGTTCAAGCAATCCACCCACCTCAGCCTCACAAAGTGCTAAGATTATAGGCATGAGCCACCGTGCCTGGGCTTATCCAGAATCTTTAATCTGGAATTCCACAAAGTGAAAACAGAACAGTATGGCCCAGTGCAGTGACTCACACCTGTAATCCTGGCACTCTGGGAGGTCAAGGTGGGAGAATCACTTGAGCCCACGACTTCTAGATCATCCTGAGCAAGAGTGAGCCCCCATCTTCACTAAACATAGAAAAATTAGCCGGTTGTGATGGTGAATGCCTATAGTTCCAGCTACTCTGGAGGCTAAAGCAGGAGAATCACTTGAGGTCAGAAGTTTGAGACCAGCCTGAGCAAGAGCAAGACCCCAATCTCTACAAAGTGTAGAAAAATTTGCCGGGCATGATGGCACATACCTGAAGCTACTTGGGAGGCTGAGGGAAGAGGATTGCTTGAGCCCAGGAGTTTGAGGTCACTGTGAGCTATGATCATATCTCTGCATTCTTCCTGGGATGACAGCATGAAACCCTGACTCAAGAAAAAGGAAGAAAAAAAAAAAAAAAAAAAAAAAAAAAAAAAAAAAAAACAATAGTTGGCCCAAAAACACACGGTTATTCTTAGGATAATGTCAAGAAAAAACATATACAAAAGATTTCCTTCCAGGCGGGCCG
>CAUYPK010076181.1:0-26707 GCA_963574355.1 Loris lydekkerianus
CAGACATATGAAAAAATGCTCATCATCTTTAATCATCAGAGAAATGCAAATCAAAACTACCTTGAGATATCATCTAACTCCAGTGAGACTAGCCTATATCACAAAATCCCAAACCCAGAGATGTTGGCGTGGATGTGGAGAAAGGGGAATACTTCTACACTGCTGGTGGGAATGTAAACTAATATGTTCCTTTTGAAAAGATGTTTGGAGAACACTTAGAGATCTAAAAATAGACCTGCCATTTAATCCTGTAATTCCTCTACTGGGCATATATACCCAGAAGACCAAAAATCAAATCATAATAAAGATTATTTGTACCAGAATGTTTATTGCAGCCCTATTCACAATTGCTAAATCGTGGAAAAAGCCCAAATCCCCTTCTATCCACGAATGGATTAATAAATTATGGTATATGTACACCATGGAATACTACACAGCCTTAAAGAGAGATGGAGACTTTACCTCTTTCATGTTTACATGAATGGAGCTGGAACATATTCTTCTCAGTAAAGTCTCTCAAGAATGTAAGAAAAAGTACCCAATGTACTCACCCCTACTATGAAACTACTTTAGGACCTTCACATGAAGGCTATTACCCAGTTACAGTCTAAGAATAGGGGGAAAAGGGAAAGGGTGGGGAGGGAGGGAGGATGTGGGTAGAGGGAAGGGGATGGATGGGATTACACCTGTGGGGCATCTTACAAGGGTATATGTAAAACTTGGCAAATGTGGAATGTAAATGTCTTCGGGAAAATGCCAGGAAGGCTGTTAACCAGTGTGATGAAAATGTGTCAAACGATCTATGAACCAAGTGTATGGTGCCCCATGATAACATTAATATACACAGCTATGATTTATTATTAAAAAAATAAAAAATAAAAATAAAACATGTATGTTTGCTTACTACACATGTACACACTCCATCATAAATATTCATAGCTCTTTCTATAATTCATTGAATATATTTATGCTTAGCCAACCTTCAGCATAAATTCCTGACTCACTCTTACTTCCTATTAAGTGTCTAGAGCTCTTATTTCTGCCATAGCTGACACTTCCCAGCTTGTGGGATGGCCACCCTGCTGACAGGGGTATATAGGGAAAAAACCAAGTTGTTTTCTTCTTTTTACACTCCATTACTATCACTCAACACAGAACATGTTCACGATCAGATAGGTGAGTTTTTCCACACATTGAGTAATTCCTTGGCACCAACCGTGTGTCCTGCCATTCAGTTTGGCTGGGACACTAATTAGAATGTCAGCAGGTCTGGCAGGTTGGGCTCAGAATCCCACAAGATAGATGCTCCCCACTTCAAATGCCAATTAAAATTAGTAGGTACCAGGGACTTGAGGAGAAACTTCTCTGAAGAAGACAGGCACATGGCCTAGAAACATGAAAAAATGCTCATCATCCTTAATCATCAGACAAATGCAAATCAAAACTACTTTGAGATATCATCTAACTCCAGTAAGATTATCCCATATCACAAAATCCCAAAACCAGAGATGTTGGCATGGATGTGGAGAAAAGGGAACACTTCTACACTGCTGGTGGGATTGCAAACTAATATGTTCCTTTTGGAAAGATGTTCGGAGAACACTTAGGGATCTAAAAATAGACCTGCCATTTAATCCTACAATTCCTCTACTAGGTATATATATCCAGAAGGCCAAAAATCACAATATAACAAAGATATTTGTACCAGAATGTTTATTGCAGCCCAATTCATAATTGCTAAGTCATGGAAGAAGCCCAAGTGCCCATCGACCCACAAATGGATCAATAAATTGTGGTACATGTACACCATGGAATATTATGCAACCTTAAAGAAAAATGGAGACTTTACCTCTTTCATGTTTACATGGATGGAGCTGGAACATATTCTTCTTAGCAAAGTATCTCAGGAATGGAAGAAAAAGTATCCAATGTCCTCAGCCCTACTATGAAACTAATTTATAGCTTTCATATGAAAGCTATAACCCAATTATAGCCTAAGAACATGGGAAAAGGGAGGGGAAAGGAGGGGGAGGATGAGTGGAAGGAGGGTAATTGGTGGGAACACACCTACAGTGCATCTTACAAGGGTACATGTGAAACTTACTAAATGTAGAATATAAATGTCTTAACACAATAACTAAGAAAATGCCATGAAGGTTATGTCAACCAGTTTGATGAAAATATTTAAATTGTATATAAAACCAGCACATTGTATCCCATGACTGCATTAATGTACACAGCTATGATGCAATACAATAAATAAATAAAAGTAGTAGGTACCCAGGTACCCACAAGTTCTGTCTGACTTGTCTACATATCAAAAGTTCTCACAGCCCCCTTTTTGGGTTCAGTCATTTGTTAGAACAGCTCACAGAACTCAGAAAAACTCTTCACTTGACATATGTCAGTTTTTCTAAAGGGTATTACAAAAGATACTCTTGGAGAGCCAGATGAAGAAGCACATAGAGCAAGGCACATGGGGAGGGGCACACAATTTCCATGCCCCTCTGGTGGGGTGGACTGTTGTCATTCTGCTCCTAGGGATGAAATGGGGAGGGAATGGCATGGAAAGTAAACTCCTACACTCAGTTATTTTCAAAGAAATGACTGGTGAGCCTCAGAGAGATAAGCAGCTTCATGTGCCAAGCAGTCCAAGAAAGTGCTGCCCCAAACAAAACCTCAAGTGCCTTTTATTGAACCAGGAAAAAACATGCACGTACAAAACATATAGAACATACAAAGTTAATTATAAACAGAAACTGCTAACTACATTGCCAAAAAATGAAGTTTTACAACATCAGACAATTGACGAAACAATGGAGAGAAAAAGAGAAGAAATTATCATAAGGTTATAAAGTAAAAAAGAAACAGTTACAATGCTTCAAGGATAAATTTTAACTTCTCTATTCTGTGCTGCTAATCTATTTCTTAAACCTTAAGCAATTTCAACCTTTGAGGCTTTTCCAGCACCTGACCTCTAGATCTATATCTAAACTGCTGAACATTCCCGACCCCCTGGCGATGTTCCACAGATACTGTGTTCAGTACAGGGCAAGGGTCCAGGAATCTGGGCTATTGCCAGCAGATCCTCAGGATTGTCAGTCTGCATTAAACTAACCCATAGTGGGGCACACCCTCCCCAGCCCTCACCACATGTTCAGGAACCTGCAAGCTCTCTAAAAGCTCTTGTTCGGGGTTTTTATGGAGGCTTCATTACATAGGCATGATTCATTATATCATTGGCCATTCATGATAAATACAACCTTCAGTCCCTCTCCCTGTTTGGGGGATGGAGCTGGAAGTTCCAACTCTCTAATCACGTGGTTTTTTCCCCTGACAAGCAGCCCCCAGTTGGAGTCTATCAGGAAGGCTCAGTTCTCCTCCCCCATCAGTCATATCAGTAGTATACAGAAAGACATTCGTCACTTACCACTTTACAGGCTTTTAAGAGTTGCGTGCCAGGAAACTAAACAAAGACTGAAATAAATATTTCTTATCCAAATCAAGGGGCCTGGCATGTAACCAAAATGAGGAAAGTTGGCCAGGGATGATACTGTAGGGAGTGGTGAGGACTGTGGCGAAAAAAGCAGCACCTGCCACATTTAAATGGGGCTGCATCAGTTATCTCTAATTGCAGGCTATTTGTTGCCCTGTTAGAATGTACCAGTCATGTAGGATTTTAGGAAAAGGCAGAGATAGATTTCATTAAATTTATATATAATAAAATTCAGTCTTTCTGAATTTTAGACTTTGACAAATGCATAGAGCACCAGAGCCACCACCATGGTCATATGATACAGTAAATTTCCCTCCAAGATTCCTTCATGGTGGACAGCCCTCCTTCTTAGACACTGGCAACAGGTCTGGTTTTCATTTTGCCTTTTTTTTTTTTTTTTTAAGAATGTTGAATCAGTTGAATCATACAGCATGTAAAGTTCTGTATCTTCTTTGACTTGGCAAAATGAATTTAATATATTTTTGTTGCACAATCAATAATTTTTCCTTGTTATTGCTGTGTATGGATGTACCACAGTTCATTTATCTGATCACTCCTTGAAGGACACCTGGCTGTCTCCAGGCTTTGTCAGTTATAAACTAAACTGTTAGAAGCATTCAGGGACAGGTTTTCTTGTGAACGTGAGTTTTCATTTCTCTTGAGTAAATACCTGGGAGTGGGATTGCCATGTCATGTTGCATGTGTAACTTTATGAGAAACTGCCAAACCATTTTCAAAATGGCTATACCAATTTGCATTTCACCAGCAACATATGAGAGTTACAGCTACTCCACATCTGCGTCAGCAATTGGTGTAGGCAATTTTTATCTTCTGTTTGTTTGTGTTTGTTGCTATTTTAATAGGTGCATCACTCTACCACATTGTGTTTTTAGTTTGCATTTCCCCAACAAAATGTTGAGGAACTTTTCATATACTTAATTACCACCTGTATATATTCTTTGGAGAAGTATTTGTTTAGATATTTTGCCCATTTTAAAAATTGGATTATTTGTATTCTTATTGTTGAACTTGGGAGGTGGTATATATATACACACACATATATATATATATATATACATATGTACATATATATACACATATGGTATACACATATATACATATGCACATATATACACATACATAACATATATATGTATATTCTATATGCAAGTTCTTTGACATTTGCAATTATTTTCATTCAGTCTGTGACTTGTCTCTTTATTATTTCAACAGTGTCTTTCATAGAGTAAAAGCCAAACCAAGGTCACAAAGATTTTCTTCTCATTTTCTAGGGTTTTCTGGGTTTAGATTGTACATTTAGGATTGTAATTTGAGGGGTGTTTTTGTTTGTTTGTTTGTTTTTTGAGACAGATCTCACTTTGCCACCCTTGGTAGAGTGCCATAGTGTCATTGCTCACAGCAACCTCAAACTCTTGGGCACAAGAGATTCTTTTGCCTCAGCCTCTCAAGAAACTGAGACTACAGGCACCTGCCACAATGCCTGGCTATTTTTTGTTTAAGTGATGGGGTCTTGCTCTGGATTAGGCTGGTCTGGAACTCCTGAGCTCAAGCAATCCACCCACCTTGGCCTCCCAGAGTGCTAGGATTACAGTTGTGAGCCACTGTGCCTGGCTTTGAGTTTTTTTTTGTGTGTGTGTGTGTGTTTTGTTTGTTTGTTTGTTTGTTTTTGCAGTTTTGGGCCGGGGCTGGGTTTGAACCCCCACCTCCAATATATGGGGACGGCGCCCTACTCCATTGAGCCACAGGTGCCACCCCCTTGAGTTATTTTTTGTATAAAGTATAAAGCATAGGTTGAGGTTCAACTTGTTGTTTTGCATGTGGATATCTGATTGTTCTAGCACCATTTGTTGAAAAGACTATCCTTTTTCCATTGAATTGGTTTTGCATCTTTGTCAAGTCTGTTTACTCTATTTATGTGAATTTTTATTTGAACTCGATTCCTCTGATCTATGTTCCATCCTTTCACCAATAACACGTTGTCTCAATTCCCATAGTTTTGGGAATTTTGAAATCAGATAGTATGAGTTCTCTAACTTTGTTCTTTTTCAAAATTGTTTTTGCTATCCTAATTTCTTTTCTTTTTTTTAATACAAATTTTATAATTAGCTTGTTGATATCTACCAAAAAACCAGCCTGCTGTCATTTTTTATGGAGATTATGTTGAATATACAGATTGAATAAGGGAAGAAATAATGCAAATTTGAGTATTCCAATGCATAAATCTTGAATATCTCTTCATTTATTTGGTTCTTCTTTGATTCATTTTGTCAGTATTTTATAGCTTTTGACATATGGCTCCTGCATATGTTTTGTTAGATTTATTCCTAAGTGTTTCATTGATTAACTGCTATTATAAATAGTACTACTTTTTGAAGTTGGATTCTAATTGTTTATTGCCTGGGTATAGAAATACAGTTGATATTTGTATATTGACCTTGTATCCTGTGACCTTGTTCAACTCACTTATTAGTCTAAGGGTATTTATGTAAATTCTTTAGGATTTTCTATGTATAAAACCATGACATCTGTGACAAGAGATAGTTTATTTCTCCTTTCCCATTCTCTATGCCCATTGTTCCTTTTGCATATCTAATCATACTAGTTAGAATTCAAGTACAATTTCGAATAGGAGTTATTAGTGAGAACACTCTTCTCTCATTCCTCAACTTTGGGAAAAATCATGTAGTCTAAAAGGTATAATGTTAACTGTGAACTTCTTGTAGATACTTTTTGTCAGGTGGAGGAAATTTCCTTCTATTCCTAGTTTGCTGAAAGTTTTGTTTTGTTTAATCATGATGGATGTTATATTGTCAAATGCTTTTTCTGAATGTATTGAGACAATCATGTAGTTTTTCTTATTTAGTGTATAGATATTGGGACTCATTGGTTGATTTTTTTTTTTTTTAATTTTATTTTTATTGGTTGATTTTTAAGTGTTGAACCAGCCTTGCTTTCTTGGAAAAAGAAAACCCTTAGTTGTAATGAATTGCTGGATTTGATTTGCTAATATTTTTGTTGATAATTTTTGCATCCATGTTCATGAAGGATGCTGGAGTAGTTTTCTTTTTTTGTACTGTCTTTGTCTGGTTTTGGTGTCCTGTTAATGCTGGCCTTGTAAAATAAGGTGGAAAATGTTCCCTTCTCATCTATTTCCAAAAAAGATTGTATAGATTATATAGAATTGATATTATTTCTTCCTTAAATGTTTGATAGAATCTCCCAATTAAACCATCTTTGCCTGGAGATTTCTTTGTGGGAAGTATTATTTTAAATACAAATTCAATTTCTTGATAGCTATTATCTGAACTATTCTTACCTATGTCTTCTTGAATGAGCTTGGTACTTGTGTCTTCCAAAGAATTTGTCCAGTTCGTCTAAGTTGTTGAATTTATGTACATGGAGTTGTTCATAGTATTCCTTATTCTTTTGGTGCCTATCGATTTCATAATAATTGCTCTTCTTTCACTCCTAATACAGTTTGTGTCTTCCCTCTTTTTTTCTGGTTAGCTAATCTAGAGGTTTATCAATTTTGTTAACATTTTAAAAGAACTAACTTTTGCTTTCACTGATTTTTTATTTTTATTTTTTTTGCAGGTTTTGGCGGGGGCTGGGTTTGAACCCACCACCTCCAGCATATGGGACCAGTGCCCTCCCCTTTGAGCCATAGGAGCTGCCCGCTTTCACTGATTTTTAAATTGTTTTTCCGTTTTCTAATATCATTGACTTCTGTGCTTATCTTTACTATTTCCTGTTGTTTCTTTTTTTCCTTTTTCTTAATTAGGGTCTGGTTTGCTTTTCTTTTCCTAGTTATTTAGCTAGGAGCTCAGATGACTGATTTCAAAATTGTCTTCTTTTCTACTATAAGCACTTAATGCTATAGTCCCATATATTTCTCTCAATGCACTGTGTTAGCTAAACTCCAAGAATTATGTTTTATTTGTATTTTCATCCAGATATTTAAAAAATTTTCTTGAGACTATTTGACTTATAGATTACTTAGAAATTAAATTTTCAACTATATGGGAAACTGTTAGATATATTTTTATTATTAAATCCTAATTTAATTCTGTTGTTGTCTAGTAACATAGTTTGTATGATTTCCGTTCTTTTAAATTTGTTGAGGTTTGTTGAATGGTTTCAATCTGTCTTGGTGAATGGTTCATCTGTGCATAATAGCACTGTATGTGTGCTTTGAGGTAGACTATGTCAAGTCTGTTGATGGTACAGTTCAAATGTTCTGTATGTCAAGTCTGTTGATGGTATAGTTCAAATCTTCTGTATTGTTATTCATTTCCTTTTTATTCATTAATTACAGAGAGAAGAGCATCCAGGTCTCCAGCTGAAATTGTGAATTTATCTACATTTCCTTTCTGCCCTTCCAGATTTTCATCACATATTTTAAAGTTCTGTTACGAGATGCCAATACAATGTTATGTCTTCTTGGAAAATTGATTTTTTATGATGTAATGTATATCTTTATCCCTGATAATATTTCTTGTTCTGAAGTTTACTTTATCTGATATTAATGTAGCTATTCAGCTTTCTTTTGGTTAGTTTAAGTGTGGTACATCTTTTTCCATTCTTTTACTTTTAATGCATGTATACCTTTAAATTTAATGTGGGTTTCTTATAGATAGCACATGAGTTGGACTTGCTTTTTTATCCAACCTAACAATCTCTATCTTTTAATTTGTATACTTTGGGCATTTAATATGATCATTGCTATGGTTGGGTTAAAATCTACCATTTTGAATAAGTTCTTTTTCTTCTTCTCTTTGCTTGAGTCAGTGCTTTTTATTATCCAATTTTCATTATTCATGTTGTTTTTAAAAATGTTTTTAGTAGTTGTCTTAGTTTTTCCAATATACAAGGGGTCCATAAATTTCACGTGCAATTTACAATGTAAAACTATTTTAAATTGCACATGAACTTCATGGACACCCTGTATATCTTGAATTAATCAGACTCTACCACCAAATAATATGTTACCATTTCACATGTATTTCATCAGTGTATATACCTAGTTTCTCTTTCCTTTATGCTACTGTTTTCGTACATTTTATTTTTACATATTCCATAAATATATAATACGTTGCTATTATTTTTAGGCAGTTATCTTTTAGAATAAATAAAAATTAAATTTTATTTCACCTTCATTTATTGCATTTCTAATACTATTCATTTCTTCATGTGTATTTCAGTTTCTCTCTGATGTTATGTTCTTCATTTAAAGAATTTCTTGTAACATTTCTAAAGCTATCCCTGCTGGTAGATCTTTGGTGTGAGAGTTAATGTTAATTTAGTCAGGATTTGGGCTGGGTTTGAGATTAGTTATCGGTAAGGTTACCCTCAATGCATTACTCTCACTTTGTGTTTCTCTAAACGTCTTATTTCTCCTTCACTTGTGAAAGATAGTTTTGCCAGTTACAGAATTCTTATTTGACAAGTGTTTTTGTTTTGTTTTTTTAATCTTTTAACTGTGCTACTCTATTGCCTTATTGCTTATTGCTAACAAAGAGTTGCCATAATTCTCAGTTTCTCTGTTGTAATGTGTTTTGTCCCCCTCTGGGGGCCTTCAATATTTTCTGTCTTTTGTTTTCAGCAGTTTGAATATGCTATGATACACTTTTCATTTGTTTTGTTTGGGTATTTATCCTGCTTGGTGTTCTCTGAACTTCATCAACTTATTATTTGGTGTCTATCATGAATTTTGGAAATTTCTCAGCCATTATTTCTTCACATATTTCTTCTACTCTGCTCTCTTCTTTTTTCCTTCTGTGATCTGCAGTGCCAGTTACTCATATGTTGTGTCATTTGATATCATCACTCAGCTCTTGGATGCTTTGTTCTGTGTTTCTTCTGATTTTTTTATTTTCTCTTAGTGTTTTGGTTTGGCTAAATTCTATTGACCTGTCATCCAGTTCACCAGTTGTTTTCTTATCTGTGCCAGGTCTACTATTTAGCCCATTAAAGGGATTCTTTATCTCTGTTGCTATATTTTTCATTTCTAGCATTTCTATTTACTTCTTTTCTGAGGTTCCATCTCTATACTGAAATAACCTATTTGATACTGCATTTGTACACATTTTCATTAGAGACTTTAACAAATTAGTCATCGCTAATTAGAATTCACTGTCAGAGAGTTTTAACATCTGTACTATAAACGAGTCTGTTTCTGTTGATTCCTTTGTCTTTTGGCAGTGTGGTTTTTTAAAATCACTTTTTCATGTGCCTCATAATTTTTGTTGAAAGCTGGACATATTGTGTAAGATTGTAGAGACTGAGATTAATACTTTTCATGGCCAAGAATGGGCATACTTTTTATTCTGTTAGATATTTAGTGTGGGGATTAGTGGTAGAAGTTGAGGTGGGCTTGAGGTTTGTTGTCACTCTGTGTCTTAGGAAACTCAGGCTGCTATAAGAAAAAACCCAGCATGCACTGGATGGCTCATAAACAACAGAAATTCATTTTTCACAATTCTGGGGACTAGAAAGTCCAAGACCGAGGCACCAGCATATTCAATGTCAGGGGAGGGCCTGCTTTCTGGTTCGTATTTGCCACCTTCTGGCTGTATCATCCCCTGGTAGAAGGGGTGGTAAAGCTCCCTTGGGTCTGTTTTATAAGGACACTAACCCCATTCAATAGGGAACACACAAGAATAATGAACACCACTCAGCCAGACTCTACCACACATTGACACAAACACAGCTGTGAGGCACTGATAGACCAAGGTTATGAACTATTACAGAGTCATTTGTACAATGCTGCCAACATACTTGCATGGTGGCCAATTTGCTAACTTAATTGTCAGACATCATATTATCAGCTCTTATGATCATTCTAGGAAAAGAGATCTAAAATTGCTTTGAAGGGAGGACTAGGTGCTAGTGTAGGTGCATAGCTTTCCGAGGGGAGTACTTTGAAGGTGACTGTAGTGATACTCAGCAATGAGGTATGTAGCACTTTCTCTAGGATGTTTGCAGACTTGCAGACCTTGTATGAATTGGGATGGGGGGACACAAACATTCAGACCACAGCACTGTGATTATCCCCAGGCTTCAAATTCCTCTAACAATACCTTGTGTTTAGGATAGAAACTGGTTTTCTAAGGGTTTTTCTGAGTTTCTGCTTTCCTCAGCTTTAGGTCTTTCCAATGTGGTTAAGTGTGCTTCCTCACTGTGGTTAAGTCTTCACACTGTTAGAATTCTCCCAGCAACATTCTGTGTTATTGATTACTCAGTACTTGTTAGCTTGTGATGGAGTATACTCTATTCTGGTTAGTCCTTATTCTGAAGCAGGCACTGTGTTCCAGGGTCTCTGGGCTCCTGCCTCCCCCTCAGCTATAGCCCAGGGCTGAGAACTTTCCTGTCCTCCCGAATGGATACAGGGTGTTTTCTGTTCAGTTCCCCTGGCAATGGTGGGTTTTCACCTGTGCCCTCAGGGCAATGGGATTTTCCCTCTTCTTGAAGATTAAGCCTTTTGTTCCACAGGGGAAATGGAAAAAGAGTGTGGGTAGGTTATCATGCACCATTTGCAGTAGGTGCCATCCCCAAGGCCTATAATAAGAAGAAAGTTTTCTCCAAAAGTTTACCAAACCTGACTCAGTGGTTAGGGTGCCAGCCACATGCACTTGGGCTGGTGGGTTTGAACCCAGCCCAAGCCTGCTAAACAACAATGACAATAACAAAAATAGCCAGGCATTGTGGCAGGGACCTGTAGTCCCAGCTACTTGGGAGGCTGAGGCAAGAGAATCGCTTAAGCCCAAGAGTTTGAGGTTACTGTGAGCTGTGATACCATACCACTCTACTGAGGGTTACAGAGTGAGACTCTGTCTCAAAAACATAAAATAAAATAAAAGTTTACCAAACCCTTTGGTTAACTCCTGTTGGGGGTGTCTATGGAGGAAAGTCTGCAAGAGGATGTGAACTCACCCTCTTTCTGCAGCCCCAATGAGCTCACACGCTTGCCAGCCTATACTCAGCCTCTGTCAAATTACTAAGTATTCCTGATAAATTCTTTCTAGTGTATAGCCACTTCTGTCTCAGGTAAGCAAATGCTAATGTCTCATCTCACCCTTCAGGTGCCTGTGTCTCCCTAGATTTGGTTGCCCTAAGACTTCAGCTTTCTCATGGGCATACGAAAAGTTGTTAACTTGCTGTTTGTCTAGTTTTCTGTTATTATTGTCTCTGTAGGGTGAGAATCACCCCCCTATGGCTCTCTAGATTCCTGAGCAGACACTGAAAGTCAGAAATAAGGTTTTTATTTGAAATTTTCTGCCTTTAAACAGTTTCCAACGAATTCTAATTTTTTAAATGTGCAAATCAAAACATTCTAATTGGATATGGACTGTTCCATGGGTATCTCTTTTGTGACCTCTGTTCCCAAGGTCCTGCTACCTACCAATTTGTGCCAGTTTGGAGCCAAGGCAAGTCTCTATACCAGCTTAGCCATATTAAAGGTTTATAATACATGTCTGTACTAACTTTCAATAATTAGTTGATTATTAATTGAGCCAATAATAATAGGCCCCTGAAAAAGACTTATAAATCAATAAGAAAATAACAAATGTCTCAATGGAAGAATGAGCAATGGTTCGCCGTACTGGAGAAGATGGACCAGTTTGGCTGGGAGTAAAGTGTTGGCTACTCATGCATGAGTGGGGTGTGTACGAGGCTCCTAGGGCTGCTGTGACAAAGCAGCACAAGCTAGCTGGTTTAAAGCAAAAGAACTTATTGTCTCACAGTTCTAGGAGCTAGAAATCAGAAATCAAGGTATTTGGCAGGGCCACACCACACCAAAACCTTTAGAGGAGGATCCTTCCCTACTTCTTCCAGCTCCTGGTAGCCCCAGGCATTCTTTGGTTTGGAGATTATCTATCCATCTCTGCCTCTTTTGTCACATGACAGTCTTCTTTTTTTTTTTTTTTTTTTTTCTGTGTCTGTGTCCATATTCTTCAATTCGTCATAAGGTCTCTGGTCCTACTGGCTTAGTGCCCACTTAATCCAGTATGACCTCATCTTAACTTGATTATATCTGCAAAGACCCTATTTTCAAGTAAGGTGGCATCCACAGATACTAGAGGTTAAAAATTCAACGGTATCTTTTGGGGGGACACCACAGTCCAACTCATAACAAACCATAAGTTGGTTATAATCTTTCCAAGGCACAGTTTGGTAATATGTTTCAGAGTTCCACTTCTATAAACTTACCCTAAATGGGATCTTTGTGCAAATGGGAAAATTTACAGTGTAACCAGTTTTTGTTCTTGTAAATCAAAGCACTATATAAAAGCAGAAAAATGTCAGCAACCTTTACATCCAGCAATGGGGGACTGGATAATAAAGTCAGAATGAAACCTCATGGGAGCATCTAGACCTGTGTTTATTGATGTGGAAACATAATCTAGATATCTTACTAAGAGGAAAAAAGTAGGTTATAAGATGGTGTGATCTTATTAATACAAAATTGTATGTAAATGTGGAGCCTGAAAAAATGTTTAGCAAATTAACCGATTAGGAGTGGTGGTAGGGATTAGTGGAAAGAGGCACAGAAAGAAAGCAGTGCCATGGAATAGAATGGGCTTCCCACAGGACCGAGTTCCTATGAGCCAAACAGGGGTAATGCAAACCAAACCAAACCAAACCTGCACAGACGCCCACCACAGGAGACATTGACTGGAGGAACTGATGTCATAGTTCTGTGCCAGGTGATATATGGCATTCATGTACACCTCACACAGCCTAAAAAAGTTAGGAGAGGCCATAGGTGACAGCTGTGGTGAATTTCAAACAACCCTGGATGTCAAGGTGGAGAGCTAGACAGGCTCATCTAGAACAGAAAGGGATGGCCAGGCTCTGTAGCTCACACCTGTAATCCTAGCACTCTGGGAGGCCAAAACAGGAGGGTCACCTGAGCTCAGGAGTTGGAGACCAGCCTGAGTAAGAGCAAGATCCTGTCACTACTATAAATAGAAAAATTAGCCAGGTGTTGTGGTGGGGGCCTGTAGTCCCAGCTACTCAGGAGGCTGAGGAAGAATAATCTCTTGAATCCAGGAGTTTGAGGTTGCTGTGCACCAGGCTGAAGCTACAGCACTCTGGCCTGGCAAAAGAATGAGACTGTCTCAGAAAACAAAAACAAACCAAGTACAGAAATGGCTGCATCACATATTACTTACTATGAACTCTTAGGTGAGTCACATCCTGTCTGGGCTTTCTTCTTCCTGTGCAAGAGGGACTCACAACACTTCAGGAGTTGTCATGAGGATTAAGGAAGAGAAGGATTTGGAAACAATTGGCAAACTGGGAAGTACCATTCATTCATTCTTTAATTGTGGTAGGCACAGTCCTAGGCGCTGGGAGCTCATCAGAAAAGAGATCAATTTACATTTATGGACTTTATATACAAAGGGAGAAGATTGATAAACTAATGTATGACAAGTATAGTAATAAATATAAAGAAAAACATAAAATACATGTAAGTATTTCTTATAAATTTGCCATATATATGGCAATATTACAACGTTACAGTCAGGAGTATGAAGAAAAATACAGAAGGCTAAGTGGAGAGGGATACCCAAAGGTTGCTATGTTAGGTAGGGTAGTTGGAGAAGGCCTCTCTGTAGGATGGCATCATGCTCATTTCTGGTGGAAGTGAGGGAGGAAAGGAGAATTTTGTGGCTACCTGGAAGAAGCAGCTTTTGAGCAGATAAATCGCAGGAACCCTGCATGTTCTATGAATGGTTCAGTGTAGTCCCAAAGAAGTGAGGGAGAAAGACAGCTGGTGAGGACAGAGGGACAGAAGTGCAGACCACGGGTGTCTCTGAGTTTGGATTTTACTCAGAAGAGGTGAGAAGCATGGCAGGGTTTGAGTAGAGAATTAACATTATCCAACTTCTGATTTAAAAAAGATCACTGTCTATCTAGAACATGTCGGAGGGAGGCAGGAATGGAAAAGAGACTATTAGGAGGCTATTGCAAGGTCCAGGTGAGAAACATGGATGGCTTGGACTGGGAGATATTGGGGAGAAAGGGAGGAGGGGTTGATTCCAAATGGATACTTTATGGAGGCAGAGCCCACAGGACTTGCTGGTAGACTCAAAATGTGTCAGTGAGAAAGAGAAGGGAGATGATGCCAAGGGTTCTGCCCTCAGCACTTGGAAGAATGCAGCTGCCATCTAAGATGAGAAGGGAGGGGGAGTGGGAAGGAGTGTTCAAGGGTTTCCTCTTAGACGGCAGATGGCACCCAAATATAAGTTAGGATTATTAAATTGATTGCTTCATGGCTGGGCAAGATGATAAGAGAGTATGTTTAACACCAGAGTTATTTTTCTCTTTGCTCACTCTGCCATTTGCTCCCCTCTCCACAACCTCGTATGCGATGGGATTAGTGTACCTGATGGGGGGAGGGACTCACCCCAGAACTCCAGTTACAAGCCCTGGTCCAGCAGTGCAAGGTGAGCCTCCACCACTGGGAGACTTCCTGAGTGTTGCCTGCTCCCAGCAAGAAAGCAGCACGACTTTCTTCATGAGGCGTCTCTCTGGTCACTCATGATTGTGCTGAAGAACCAAGTGGACACGATTCTAATTGGCAAAGGGGTACCTGGGAGGTTTTGCTGTCTGTGATCATGAACTGGAGAGGGAGAAGTTCTGCTCTGAGGTTAGAAACACCTCATGTAAAATTTTCTAGAATTCCATTAACCTGGGATTCAGACAGAGAGCCATTTGTTGTAAATGAATGGGTAGTGTAGGACAACTGTTTACATTGACAAGGAAGCAGTCTCTGCTCCTGAGGAGAAAGGGAGAGGGAGGTTTGTCCCATTCATTGCAGTCTGAACACTTCTGTCGAGAACAAGGGTGTGCAGCCACGCATCGAGCTTGGCGTGTTTAATGGGCTGTTGCTATGGAATTTGGTCCCTGTAATCAAAGCTTCTGCCTTGATAACTTAATTGCACTAAAAAAAAACAAAAAAAAAAAACCTTGAATTCGAGTAAATCCTGAGACTATCATGAGGGCTTTTGATTAATGTAAAATTAAAGCTTTTTCAGAAGCATTAATTGAATAAAGAGAACACTACTCAAAGAGCTGTAAGGACAGCCGAACCATTTCAAGACAGAGACTCTACAGTCATTATCTCAAAATCTGGTTAATTAAGGTACCAACTGTCATTTCAAGCGTTTTGATTTCAGGGTACTTCGTATGGAAGTTTCTGTCTGATTTTGTGTTTTCCCATCCCTAGGTATCTATCTTTTGTTCTCACACTGCCCTATCATAAATATTTTCTTTTCCATGTTAACAGAAGAATAAGCTCCAGAATATTTCCAGTCCAGTCTTTCACCATCCTTCTTACTTGCCAAGTGTTGATGAAATGTCATAATTAAAAGTGATCTGTTTCTTCCGAGGTGACTAAGCTAAAATATGCTCTTAGCTTGACAGAAGAATTTGTTTCTTGACTGTTGAAAGAAACAAATTGTAAACACATTAAGTTAGTGTTAAGATTGACAAACAATACACTTAAAAGACGGGATAATGGCTATTTCTCCAAATGAGATGAAAGAAAGCATTCAGTTATGGGTTAAGCGCCAACTTCTAGTCTCATGAAATTACAAATATCAGTTATGATGCTACAATGCTGAAACATTTAGAAAATTAATTACTTCACAACATAAATTTGGTGCTATGGAGTTCTCCAAAGATGGTTAATGCAATGTGAAATTTAAATCAAATATCTCTGTTGTCACTATCTGGGCTTTCATCCTCACGTTCATGCTGGTTGCAAAATGGCGGCAGTATCTTCTCCTTCCCAAGGCCACATGGAAGGCAGGAGAGGAACTCAGTTTTTTCCAAAGCCTTTCCTGAAAGCCACCCAGTGGACTTCCTTCTGCTCACATCTGGTTAGCCAAAGTTGTGTCACATGCTCAAGGCTAAACGCAAATCAGTGAGGGAAGTGGGGTAGCACGGTTGTTTCAGGTCCCTTGATTCTCCCCGAGACCAGGGAGAAGCCACTTCTCTTGTGAAGGGGACAACTCCCCTGCAACTACAAGAAGGCAGAGTTCTGCCCGTCCAGAAAAGGTAAGAAGGCTCCCAAGCCCCAGAGTCCCCCCCACACTGTCCTGGAGTTCTTCCATCTCTTTTGTCATCTCCTTGCTCCTTTTCTTCCACCTCTCCTCTAAATATCAGGGTTCCTCAGGACTCAGCCCAGGCCCTCTTCTCTCTTCTATGTGTGTGCTCTCTGCATAGGAAATCTCACCCAGCTTCAGTCTCGTGGTTCTAAATGCCATCCACATCCTGGCAACCCTCTAAACTGATAGCTTTAGTCCCAACCTCTGAGCTCCGTATCTGGACATCTAACTGCTCATTTGACATCTCTGGTTTCATGTCTCAGAAGCATCTCAAACATGACATCCTCCAAACAGATCTTTTTACATTTCCCCAAACCAGGCAATCTCATCTTAGAAAGTGACACCTCCACCTGCCTGATTGTTTAAGACGGATGCCCAAGAGTCCGTTTTGACTCTCACCTTCCTTAACTACCCATCTCAACCACTTTTCTTCAATTAAACATGGTAGGGCATGACACTCCATGGGCCCAGCCCATAATAGGTGCTCAATAAATATTTGCTGAAAATTGATGAATGTACTTGCACAGGACAAAGCTTGACTGAAGAGTGGAAACATGAAACTTAGAAACAGTGTGAGGATAATACTGTGTGGCCTTTTGGGATAGATGGAAGGCAACATTTATAATGCTTTATGAAAGGTATAATGCCATTCTTTCTCCTCGGTCCAAATGTAATCTCACCCATTTTGGGCCAGATCTTCCATGGGCACTGAAGGAATGTTGGAGATAGAGTCTTAGAATTTACTTGGGGCTTCTCACAATGCATTGGCATCAGAATATTCCTGGTGGCAATGCCACATCTGGTGCTTTGGACCATAGTAAGAGGCCAACATGAGTTGAAATTGTAATGCATGGTCTGGATTCTCTTGCAGTAAGGCCTGTAATCAATGATTACTGCAATGGAGAGCTGAGAGATGTTGTTCTTGTCTTTTACATCATTATGAATGCTTATTGCCATGATGTTGGAAAGATGGAGGGATGTATCAGTCAGCTACTGCTGCATTACAAGCATATGCAAAAGTTTAGTGGCATATCAATAAGCATTTATTTCACATGCATCTGTAGCTTGGCTGGAGTGGCTCATTTGGGCTAAGGTAATTCTTCAAGCTGGTGTAACACTGTCTCACATATATTTATTTAGGTATTTAGGTCCCAGCTGAAAGGGCAACAACTACTCAAGGCAGGTTCTCCTTACCATGACATTAGTGCACAGAAGGGAAAGTGGAAACTCTTGGAGCCTCTTTCAGCTTTGGCTTAGAACTGGCACACTGCCACCTTGGCCAATTAGTCAAAGCAAGCTGCAGAACTAAGCCCAAGGTCAAAGGTAATACATGATGCCTTTTGTAAGGAGGATCCACAGAGTTAAAAGGCAAAGAGGGTGGATTCAGGGATGTTGAGGAATTGTGGCAATACTTCAATTTGCCTGAGTACATACTATACACATGGAAGAAAACAAAAGGGAAGACTTGGGCTTCAGTGAACTGATCAAGCCCAGGAGCTGCCTTTCCCTCATTCCCTCATTCCTGGCTGTATTTCACTGTAATTCAAACCAATAGGTTCCATCTCTCCCAAATCCATTTGTTATTTATTCAGTAATGCTTGGACTACTTTCCAGGCTGCTGCCCTGGATATTGTTATGGGAAACATTTCATTTCACATCTGCTGACACAGTTTGCTGTATCTCTCTAAAAAAAAAAAAAAAAAAAAAAAAAGGAAAGAAAGGGAGAGAGAGGCTCATACACCAATGGCTGTAAAGGATAATGAGCAATTTATTCAGAGCTATATACAAATCAGACTATCGTCTTCCAGACAGAATCAATAACATAATTTTAAGCCCACACACATTTACAAATGTTAACACTCCAGTGCAGCTGGGTTGCCATGGGCAACCAGGGCATGCCAGCTCGTGATCTGAAACAGGCTGATGTCTCCCAGCCTTGTAAGCGCATTCTGCAGACAAAATTCACAGAATTCAAGGGAGCAGAGGATGTTAGTGTTGGCTCTGATCTGGCCGCCACACAAATGCACCCCTGTGATGGTTCGGATTAGCTCTTATCTGAACTGCTTAGCTTTATTGAAACTCCTATTTGCACAGGATTTCCTCAGTATCTCTTCCGTGTCTGTGTTTGAGCAGGCAGAAATGGAAAGAGCAGCCACTGGCAGGCTCAGGTCCACAGGGGGCAGAAGGGCCCAGTGGATCTTCCCAATAAAATGGCCGGATGGGATGCTGGGGGCTGATTGACAGGAGCAAGAAACAGGAAGGTAGGAAGATGAGGAGTGGGGAAGGGGCAGGCAGGTCCCAGAAAAAGGCTGGGGGCGGGGAGGGTGCAAAAATGACCTACCTGATTCCATCTCTCCTTCATGCCACAGGAGACTGCTCCCTGAGATGGCTCGTCATTTTCTTAAGGAATACAAAATCCAACCTTCTTAATACAACATGCACTTCCCTTCAGGATCTGACCCCTTCTAATTTCTTGGCCTTCTGTCTTCCCCCTCCCTGGCTGGCACCAGAATTCCCCCTCATGCTTGGCCGCTGACAGCTCTGTGACTACATCCAGCATCAGCTCATGGTGGCCCAGCACTGTTTCACTTGCTCTGTCTCTTCCTGGAAGGCACAGCCCCTCTTGTGTGCCTGGGAAACTCATACATCCTTCCAATGGCTTCTCCTTTGGGAAGTGCCTGCCTGCCCTGACCTCACCAGCCAGCCTTAAGCACTTCTTTTTGGTGTTTGTACAGGGCTCCATGAACACCCTCTGAGACGTGGCACTTACTGCAATATGAAATTACTGGCCCACCCCTCTGGCCTCTGTCTTATCTTTGCTGTGTCAGCATCTAGCACAGTGTCTGGTATGGGTGATACGCTCAATACATGCTGGTCAAAGTGAGAGGGCAGATGAAGGACTGAGTGCAGAGCTCCAGCTCCATTATCCTGCCTACCCCATTCCAAAGGGTCTGCTTCCGGTGTTGGACAGAATCTGACTCTCTCCATGGACCAGCTACAAGTTTAGGGGTGCACATTTTGCTGAGCTGGATGGTAATGTAGATAGCAGTAGTGTTTAAAACTAGAATGGAACCTAGAGACTCCTTAGCTAAACTTCTCATTTTAGGGACAAGGCCCAGAGGGCCGGGCACCATGACCAAGGTGACATGATTAGGTAATAAGAAAACCACTTGAATGCAGATCTGACCTCAAGTTCATTGGTCTTTCCCATATGAACCTGCTTACTGCAAATGGGTGGGCTAATTCTTTTATTTAAACGACATTTTTTTCTAGGTAAAAAATAAGTGTTCATATAGAAAATTATAAATTGATTGTATAAGCTCACTTTGGAAAATATAGAGAGAAAAACAAAGAGAAGAAAATAGGAACCACGTATGGACACTTCCCCAGAGTTCCTTCATTTGGCTTTTGGATTGAAGGAACAGAGACCCTAGAGGTGGCTCAAACCAAGGGGCTTTGTGGTGGGGACACAGATGGAGTAAAAGGAAATCTCATGGAAATCTTAGAGCAGAAAGCTGTCTTGGGCTGGTCCTTTCTGAGGCTAGAGGGAATAGTGGCCTTGAATTCAAAGGATACCCAGGGATCTAAGAACCAGGAGCTCAGAATCTCTGTTCTGGAGTCCTGCTGTTCAAACAGCCCAGCACACGCCACATATCTGCTACTTTCCTGTCCTGCCAGCACTTCCTGAGCACTTGTCAAATGTCCTAGTTTAAACACAAAGGGAGAGACCCTCACTGGGCCAGCTCCTCTTTCAAGAGCCCTCGAGTTGATGGACATCTTTTATACCTCACCCAATCGCCTGCGTGCAAGAAAGTCAAGGGCACTTGGCCAGCCTCTATTTTCTTATAGGAAGAGGAGGCAGCAATGGCCTAAATGATAACAATAGTAACTAACACACATGAAGCACCTACTGCATGCCTTGACCTGCTTGTAATATGGGACACACATTACGACTTTCACTTTCCTTTTCACTCTATGAGGTAGGGACCGTGATGATCACCATTGGACAGATATGCCCCACAGCTGTACCTCTATACCAGTGTTTTTCTTTCTCTTTCTTTTTTTTTTTTTTTTGAGACAGAGCCTCAAGCTGTCGCCCTGGGTAGAGTGCCGTGGCATCACAGCTCACAGCAACTCCAACTCCTGGGCTCAAGCGAGTCTCCTGCCTCCAACTCCCAAGTAACTGGGACTATAGGTGCCCATCACAATGCCCAGCTATGTTTTGGTTGCAGCCGTCATTGTTGTTTGGCGGGCCCGGGCTGGATTCAAACCCACCAGCTCAGGTGTATGTGGCTGGCACCTTAGCTGCTTGAGCCACAGGCGCCAAGCCTATACCAGTGTTTTTCAACCTTTTTTTTTTTTTTTTTTTTTTTTTTTTTTAATCTCACAACACACTTGAACCTATAGTTAAACTTCTGTGGCACACTTAAATTATGTTGATCAAAAAAACGAGTAGGTGAAAAATATACCTACTGTGCTTTGAACTTCTTTCAAAAATAACTTAATTTAATCAGTGTTATTTAACCATTTTCACGCACACCTGAGATCCTCTCATGGCACTTCAGTTGAAAATCGCTGCTCTATACTGCCCTGGGGGGAAAGTGTTGCATCTGCAATGCTTCCATCTCCTGTCCCTATCTGCTCCTCCACTCACTCCTATAGAGGTCTGGTGTTCTAATTATGTCAGCCAGAACTACTTCCTTTAAATGCTCCATGCTCAAAAATCACTCCCCTCCTCATCCCCCGGGGCCTTCCCTCCCTTCTTACACCAGAGAAGCTTGGTTTGGGCCTTTTGGTGTTTAGGGCCTGCTGTTAATAGTGGGGTCTTTCTTCTGGAATAGACTCTATATTCTTTTGGACACAATGAAATAAAATTTCAGGGTATCAAGAGTAAGAGAGTCTTCAAGGGGGTTCATAAGCTCAGTTGTGTTGATTCCTACATGCAGCATCCAAGCAACATCCAGGTTTTAACAAAATGCTTCCTGCCTTCTGCCTTACTGGGCACTTGATTGCCTAATAACTGAATCCTGAATCTGGCAGGTTTCCCCTGACGACCAGGAAAGGAAGACCCACAGCTTGAGCCTATAGCCCCCAGCTGAGTCCCTGAATAAGACAGCTGATTTGCCTGCCTTTTTTGTCCCTTTCCCCAGAGCAATATCATGGGCAAGATGAAATGAGATTACAAACTTCCTTTGCACTATTTGGCAACCAGAAAGATGAGATTTTACCTAATGTGTATATTTCAAAAAGGCCCAGCAAGTAAGATCTTTAAATCAGAGAAGTTTAAGCCAAGGACTAGCAGGTGTTAACGCTAAGTACGGATGCAAAAGGGTGCCATGCTTAGGGCAGCAGTCTAAAATCTTTTCTCGTTTCTCTTGCCTTAAGATGCAAACACTCTCCCAGAAGAACCAGCCATCTCAGGTACCTTTGGGGGGTTTCCTGAGAAGCCCCATAACACTGTTATAAAGTTAATAGTAAGTAGGGTTATTTTTTAAACAACCTGTCACTTGTATCTAGTTACCATGTACTACAATAAAACTTACCATGAGTAAGTCAGAGTCCCTTTGCTGTAGACTTTATTTAATTACAATCCTTACCTTCCGTGGATCTTTTTCTTAACGGTTTATAGCTCACTCCTTATATTACCTGTTCAGAACTGAAAGTATTTAAGACACTAGTGGCTGGTATAGAGCCCCTTTCTTTTCTTGCTTTTCTTTCTTTTTTCCTTAAAAGCAACATGGACAGGTTGATGATGTCAGCATGACATGTCACCCTGCTCAATTAAGCCAGAGATTCCATCCCTATACCTACCAAAGTCCATTTTACCTGTCGTAGCCACTTTAAGAAAGGCACTCTAGGGTGGGCCCGGTCTCTACCCAGACCCCTGTGGGACCATGTCTCTGGTGGGATTTGCACAGGAGTCTGAATGCAGCAGCGATCCTGGGAGACCCCCTGACACTTCCAGCTCAGACTTGCCCCAGGTTGGACCTGCTGCAAATTGGTCCTAACTGGGGAGCTGGACCAGAAGGAATATTGCCCTGCAGTGTGGACCCTAAGGGCCAGCCAGCAGGACTGCACCCTGGGGCCCAGGATGGGCTGTCACACAGACTCTGCTACTGGACTGGAATCCCCTAGGTGTGGCCTGCCCTGCACTCACGCACCTCCCAACCCATCCGCCGTGCCTGTCCTGGCCAGCTTCTTGGTGTTTCTTCCTCTGTGTCCACCAACACTTCTTTTCTCTGTACACTTCCTTTCCCTTCCCATGCCTCGCTTTCCAAGGTGAGAGTTACCTCTTCAGATAAACTAGATTCATGCTAATATGTTAAGGCATAGATAAATTCCAATAATCCATTTCACTTGATTTCAATTTGGCAAACATTTATGGAGTGATAGCATGTACAGAGCCCTAAAGAAAAATCAAGATCACTCCTCAAGACTTTACACAACACGGTTTTTCCTTGAAGGAGACATTTTTTAGGTGGTATATGATGAAATTTTTAAAATCTTGATTAGGTATATCTACATGAACGTGTGCTAGGATTATAACAAGCACATGAAATCCATGATTTCTTGTTCAAAATGCGGCTAATGGAAGTAGTATGCAAAATAAGAGAGGCTACTATTTAAAGACAAATATCCAGTAAATATCACAAAACGGCAAAATCTGTGCAGATTATGGACTGGAGGCTAAGTTCTAGAGAGCAGGATCCCAATGGAAGAGGAGGATGTATCCCAAAGATGGGTATTCCTAATGGGAAGAGAGGGAGGGGAAAATGACCTCTGAGCTTGGGGACAAGGAAGACCTCAGGGAAGAGATGGTTTGAAGTTGGGCTTTGAAGAGGCAGAAACAGAACTAATGCTGAGTAGTGAGGCTGGAAAGGGATGGTACGAAGATTGGGTTTTGTTCTTTTTGCCTTAGTGACCAGTGCAGATAATATACCAGAAGGATTTTTCCCAAAGGCAGGGATCTTCATGCTGAGGATGAGATAGATGGATCAGAAAATTGATTTGCAGGGACATGACTGACATGTAAAATAATGACAGACAACACTTACTATTAGAGTGAGTCTTCCAGCATAAGATAAGCAGCAGCGTGAAACTTTGGTTTTCTCAGTGAGTCCTGAGTCACAATGAGAAATGCATGGCAGTTGAGAAAGTCTGGAACCTGTTGCCATGGGAGGTGACCTTCAGCCACAGTGGGATGTGACAAGGAATCTATTACTGGTCACCTGTCAAGTCAGGACATGCAGAAGTATTTTGTGTAGGTTCTCCTGCATCCTTCCCATGGCCCAGAAGCATTACTTTCAGTCACTGGGACTAAGCGAGGCCGTTCTGGGAAGTATCAGAGAGTGGAGGGCTTCGTGGGACATTTTGTGGCCGAGGGTGAGTTTTCAACTGACTACCTACACCTAACTTTTTTTTTTTTTATTCAGGTAAAATTAATATATAATAAACTACTCATATTTAATGAAGACAATTTGGATGTGAATATTACCCATGAAACCATCACCACAACCAAGGTTACAGACATATCCAATACCTTCAAAAGCTTCCTGTGTCTTTTGTATGTGTGTATAGTAAGAGCACTGAACATGCGATCTACCCTATTAAACTTGCAGGTGCACAATACAGTATCCTTGGCTATAGGCACGCTGCAGTACAGCAAATCCTTAGGGCTAATTCATCTCGCATAACTAAAACTTTATGGAAATTTCACACAGCAACAATTTAAAATAGAGCAATCCCACTTCTGAGTAAATACCCAAAAGAATTGAAAACAAGCTTTTGAAATCATATCTACACACCTCTGGTAATAGCCACACTGTTCACAATAGCCAAGATGTGGAAACAACTCCACCTGGTTTCAATCCTTTCCTAATTGAGTTAGCCGTTGGGGACTATAGTTACCCAAGCCATACTGCTTGTGGCTGGTCTGGGTTTGGAAGGCTGCCTCTGAGGCCTGAGGCTCCTCACTGCCATCTCACAGGAGGGACTGGATTGGAAGCTCTTGGCATGAGGCCTGTGTGGGTTGGGGCAGGACCCAGGCTGTGAGGGAGGACATCAGATGAAGCAACTTCAAAGTAAAAGGGATGGCCTCAGTGGCACATATTTAAATTCACTGCAGGAAACACTCACACAGCAGCTATATTTAATTTGTGTTAGAACATACAAGAGCCACAGTTGCTCATTGAACAGAACATTGGCTTTGGATACAGGAGATGAAGATGTTCTCCACTCCACCATTCCCTTCTTTGCCAACAGGCAGTGGGACAAAGCCCAGGAAAGGCAGTAGGTACAACAACTGGCTATGTGTGAACTGGCACAAGCTAAACCCCTTTCATTTCTGAGGACTCCAACTTGTTTCCCACCAACCTAGCTCAGCTCCTTCTTACTCTTCCATCTCTCAAGGTCTGCCCCCAGAAAAAGTTCTAGAAGTTTCTTTCTCAATCTAGTGTAAAAGAGTGATAACAGCTTATGTTTATTTACCTGTATAGATGTCTTTGTATTTCAGCAAGTTTGATTTTTCTTTTAACTTTTTTTTCATTAAGTCATATACACATAGATCATGAATACATTTATGCATACATGGGGTATAATGTGTCTTTTTTTTTTTTAATTAAATCATAGCTGTGTACATTAATGCAATCATGGGGTACAATGTACTTGTTTTATATACAATTTGAAATATTTTCATCAAACTGGTTAACATAGCCTTCAAAGCATTTTCTTAGTTATTGTGTTAAGACATTTATATTCTACATTTAGTAAATTTCACATATACCCTTGTAAGATGCATTGTAGGTGTGGTCCTACCAATTACCCTCCCTCCACCTATCCTCTCCCCTCCCCTCCCTCTCCCCTTCCCCCATATGATTGGGCTATAATTGGGTTATACCTTTCATATGAAAGCTATAAATTGGTTTCATAGTAGGGCTGAGCACATTGGATACTGTTTCTTCATTCTTGAGATACTTTGCTAAGAATATGTTCCAGCTCCATCCATATAAACATGAAAGAGGTAAAGTCTCCATCTTTCTTTAAGGCTGCATAATATTCCATGCTATACATATACCACAATTTATTAATCCATTTGTAGATTGATGGGCACTTGGGCTTTTTCCATGTGTTAGCAATTATGAATTGGGCTGCAATAAACATTCTGGTACAAATATCCTTTTTATAATGTGATTTTTGGTCTTCTGTGTATATACCTAGTAGAGGAATTATAGGATCAAATGGCAGGTCTATTTTTAGGTCCCTAAGGGTTCTCCAAACATCTTTCCAAAAGGAACATATTAGTTTTCATTCCCACCAGCAGTGTAGAAGTGTTCCCTTTTCTCCACATCTACGCCAACATCTCTGGTTTGGAGATTTTGTGACAAGGGCTAATCTTACTGGAGTTAGATGATATCTCAAAGTAGTTTCGATTTTCATTTCTCTGATTAAGGATGATGAACATTTTTTCATATGTCCATAGGCCGTGTACCTGTCTTCTTCAGAGAAGTTTCTCTTCAAGTCCCTTGCCCACCCTGAGATGGGATAACTTGTTCTTTTCTAGCTAATATGTTTGAATTCTCTGGAGATTCTGGTTATTAAACCTTTGTCAGAGACATAACCTGAAAATATCTTGTCCCATTCTGAGGGCTATCTGCTTGCTTTACTTACTGTGTTCTTGGCTGTGCAGAAGCTTTTTAGTTTGATCAGGTCCCAGTAATGTTTTTTGCGATTGCTTCAATTGCCTGGGGAGTCCTTCTCATAAAATATTCACCCAGGCAGATTTCTTCAAGAGTTTCCCCTGCACTTTTTTCTAGTATTTTTATAGTTTCATGTCTTAAGTTTAAATCTTTAAATGAGAGTCTATCTTAGTTAATGGCAAAAGGTGTGTGTCCAGTTTCAGTCTTCTACAGGTCGCCAGCCAGTTCACCTAGCGCCATTTGTTAAATAGGGAATCTTTTCCCCACTGAATGTTTTTAATTGGCTTGTCAAAGATCAAATAACGGTAAGTAGCTGGATTCATCTCTTGGTTCTCTATTCTGTTCCATACATCTACCTCTCTGTTTTTGTGCCAGTT